>OZ025239.1:100943433-100988670 GCA_964019155.1 Osedax fenrisi
TATATATATATATATATATATATATAGTTTAAATATAGTTTGAAAATGATAACATTGTGAGATATACAATTTAATAAAATAAAACAACTTTTTCTACTAACGTCTTATTTCCATGTCAATGTAATTTGATTCTGATGTATGTAAATATTAATGGATTTATTAAATATTACATATTAATACAATGAGTACAATTATATTTATAAACTTATACATATTTAATTATTATGAAAATATCCATAATATATTTTATATATATATATATATATATATGGCTTCGAAGGTAAATTAGAGCTATGTGGTTATAAGTGAAAACTTCATCTAAGTTCCTCGATGGGATGAAGGACTCCACCAAAATAACAATATCAGTATATAATATATATATAATGTAATGTGGGCGTTACAAAGGAGTTAACAGTTGTAATGTGGGCGTTACAAAGGAGTTAACAGTTGTAATGTGGGCGTTACAAAGGAGTTACCATTGTAATGTGGGCGTTACAAAGGAGTTAACAGATGTAATGTGGGCGTTACAAAGGAGTTAACAGTTGTAATGTGGGCGTTACAAAGGAGTTAACAGTTGTAATGTGGGCGTTACAAAGGAGTTAACAGTTGTAATGTGGTCGTTACAAAGGAGTTAACAGTTGTAATGTGGGCGTTACAAAGGAGTTACCATTGTAATGTGGGCGTTACAAAGGAGTTAACAGTTGTAATGTGGGCGTTACAAAGGAGTTAACAGTTGTAATGTGGGCGTTACAAAGGAGTTAACAGTTGTAATGTGGGCGTTACAAAGGAGTTAACAGTTGTAATGTGGGCGTTACAAAGGAGTTAACAGATAATAATACACTACACATCAAGTAGGATATATAACATAACATCGTATATAATGGTAATCACTTCAGTATTATATAAAGTATACTAGTCTATATGTCTATAGACATATATATATAATGTAGTATAACGTAGTATATATAAAAGTCTATAGACTACACTGTAAGCTACTATCAAAGTAAGGGAAAGTAACCGAATACGGACAGTGCCCGAATACGGACACTCTCGGTATCTCAGAAATCATAAAGCCTACACAAAATGTTTAATGAATACAACATTCATAATTATATAAATAATCTAAAAAAGAATTTTTAAAATTTTTAATTATTAAAAATAGAGCTCATATATCAAATAACATGATTTTTTATTACGTTTTTAAATATATGAAAAAAAAATGTCAACTTAAAACCTTCTCAAGAATATACAAATGTATCGATATAAAATATAACAATATATTATTAAAAACTAAAGCATTCTAAAAATTATATATATAATTTATATATTTGTTATCAAATATTTATTAAGTTATAAGCATATATATATATATCTAGAGTTCGTATATGTCCCTAATACGGACACTCTAGATGTATTAATACTGACACCCTATAACCAATCAGCGCGTATCATATGAACTATTCCGATGTTCATAAAAATCACGTGCGTTATAATATTAATACCACCAATAAAAATATATCACATTTGTATGTTTTGATAGTTAAGTTGTTTTATTAATTAAAAAAATAATAAAAATAAATAAATTATTAACTAATTAAATTAGAATAAATTGTTCATAAAATTAATTATAAATAATGTAATTGTAATTTGCCTGATTGATTCATCAATAATATAAAAATATAAATTTTTAAAGTGTCCGTATTAGGTTACTTTCCCCTATATGATCATCTATATAGATGAGTATACCCATTATAATGGGTGTTGACTAATCATATAGTTTGCAGGTACAGACTACTATGCATCACCCATAAGGTGATACATCTTAGATCTCCCGAGTACCTAGCTGACTTGATCAGTATGCATACCCTTAGTCGAGCTAGCAGGAAATGTCACACGATGAAAATTGTGCAACGCTCGACTATCTCTGCTCACTCTGAATCTGCTTTCTCTGTGGTAGCTCCAAAATACTGGAATTCTCTACCATATGACATTAGGTGTTTGAAATCCTTGTCACTATTTAAATGTAAACTCTCCACGCACCTATTAACATTGTAACCTACCCTCCCTTTTCCTTTATTTTTATTGTACTTTATTTATTTTATTTTTGTTTCCTTCTCATGACGCCCATAACCACCACGTGATTTTGTAGTCAATAAAATATTTTAAAATAAAAAATAAATATAGAGCTTAATAGTATTATTTAGTAGACTATTGTGTACCTATTGTAAATGATATATATTTTAATAGACATATATTTGCAAGGAATGGACGGATCAATACATTGTATTACAGAATATATATTTATATTAAATAAATGTATATTTAATTAAAATATTAAATTTCATAATTATAAAAAATATAAAATTTTTAATTAAATATCAGTTAATTTTCCACAGTGAATTTATAAATAAAACATGATTAAATAATATATAGATAATATAATTTTATTTAATATCTATATATCATTATTTGTGCCTAGTTGAAACTGTCTATCATATACATATTTTTGAGTAAGTTTAAAATATCTACCAATACTATATAATTTACATTAAAAAAGATTTCATTTGTATAATATATATTAATATATAATTAAAAAATCTAATAAATATAATTAATATAATATAATAATTAATTACAATATACAATTTCAGATTAGTTTCTAAGGTTTAAAATTGTTTACCAATTATATAATATCTATTACAAATATTATTTCCCGGGATTATTTCATGACCTATTTTATTTGTCCTGTAAGGTATTAAATCCACGACCTCCTACTTGTATGTATTACGCCTCAGCCAAAACATGCAGTTATATATATAATTCAGAATTTGGTATAAGAACCCGGATAGATATTGAAGTAAAGCTTATGATTATCCGTTGAAAAAAAAATTATGAGTATAGTAGAAATGATAATATAAAAGTGTATAAATATAAAAATATAATATAAATATAGAAATAGTCAATAAAATAAGAAATAGTGATAAATAAAACAATATAACAAAAATTAGTAAAACTTTAAAAACATTTGTTGACGTCTTTTTTAAAAGTGATAATATTTTTTTTAATATTTGTCATATTATAGTAATAATTCCATAATTTTGGGCCTATAATTGAAATACAAAACGATTTTCAATCAGTTCTATATTAATATATATATATATATATATATATATATATATATATATATATATATATATATATATATATATAATACAAGCATATAGGTACTATTAATATGATCAATACGACTATTAATTATTACTAACGTTTATTCTCGCGATATTTGTCATCTTCTGTATTAAATAATGAAAGTTAGGTTATATATTATTAACATTATAATTTCTATTCAATAGTAATGCTATTAGATAATCATATTAATATGATAAATAATTTAATAAACTGAAATTATGTTTAAGTATATTCATAATTATATTATTATTATTATTTACATTATAATAATATAATTTAATATATTATTAAAATTAATACTAACTTTCTATGATACTGTATTGCTTGTTACTTTTACAAACTGCATTTTTCATTTTTCTAAATGCTATAAACAAATATATATATATAACTAAATATTAAATTAACGAGAAATAATAAATATGGCTACATATAGAAAGGTAACGACAAAGTAGGTTATTTATCTATAAATAAAAATTATAAATAATAAAAAAATATCTATATAACTGATATTTAATAACTGTACATTAATAATTGTATGCACTGGCTAATAGTAGTTATATAGAACACACACACACATATATATATATATATATATATATATATATATATATATATATAGGATATCTCCATATTGGTCTGACGGACACTGTCCGTAATACGAGAGTATCCGAATTAGATAACTTTACCCTATAAAAGGGTTTTTAAACTATAGTTATATTACATAACAAATATACGCTAATATATAATTATTTATATATTTACTACAATAATATATACGTACACCTAATAGGTATTACCTATATGTGTACCTACGTACACATTCATGGGTATACAATACTATATATCTAGTCATCAGGGCCGGCTTAAGCATACTATGGGCCCCGGGCAAAAAAAACGCATGGACCCCATAATAATTTAATAACATATTAAATGGGCCATTTTGGCAAAAACTAATATTTATAACTCTTCAATTTTATCATATGTTATCATTATACTAATTATTTTGTAATTTGTTTGTATACTTTAATCAACTCCTCATAATAATTTCTTTTCTCGCATATATATTTAGAGCAGTGGTTCCCAACCTTTTTTTTACCGTGACCCTTTTTTTTATAATTCTTAATTAAAAAATATACCATGACCCAATGACAAATTTTATTTTGTTATTATTATACTTTATTCATAAAATAATCATATAAAAATTAATATACATATATTTAAATATATATTTCCATCTTAAATTTTTCTCGACCATAAATCCAATTTGCATATAAAAGCATTTATATTATTTTTTAGAAATTGGATCAGGACCTACACAAAATACTCAATGACCCATAGGTTGGGAACCACTGATTTATAGAGTGCATCAATATTTTGTATTACCGCTATTATCTCAATGTAACCTAATTGTAATACTTTTCTGATCGACTTTATTCTACAAAGTAATTAGCTCCACGGTTTTCATTATATCGAAGTCTCAAATTCTAAAATTGCATTTTATTGAATAAATACATTGACTCTAGTAATGTAATTTAAGTTATATTTTAACATATATAATATCAGATATAAATTATGTAATTATAAGAAGTCCTCTAGAGACTGCACTAACAGAATCTGCTTGCGATCACCATTTTATATTCGATAATGCTTTTAATAAAAAATATTATATTCTTCTTTAATCTAGATGTTAATATATTCTTTATATAGTTTGGCTAAATAAATTATATTGATTTGGGATGAAGGCAAAGAATATTGCTACACTTGTCGAAGATTTAACGGCATTTTTTGCCCAACCAGATTTAAGGAATACACAGTGTAGATATGTGAATCCATATTGACAATGGACTATGGTTATTATAATATATTTCATGTCATTGAATCTTCCAGACATATGCTGGCATTTTCATAACTTTGAGCTCTATAATCTATTATAATTATATTATTATTGAAAAAATTCTAATAGATCGGTATCTAAATATTGACCAATGTGATAAATTATAACTGATAAATTATCAGTGATAATGAATCTCAACGTACAATCGTAAATGGAAGTAAAGTCGTAAATCAATAAATACCTATATAATAATAGTAGGCTATAATACATACCTAACTTGATATAAATAACGATAATATATATGGAAGTGATATATAATATAATATGTTGAATTTTGTATTTCTTCAATTATGTAGTTGTCAGTGATAACTTTAATCACCTATTCTCCAATAAGAATATCGCCATTGTGTGTATTTAGTTGTAAATAGATAGATGAGGGTGATGTCAATCTAAATATTCATTTGCAAGTAATAGGTGGATAATTGCAAAAATGCCTTTAGTATTATATGTATGTTATATATATATATATTTATAAATAATATATGTTTCAATAAATATAATATCTTTCTGTAATGATAGTATGTTGAAAAAGATAATCATTTTATGTACATAATTCCCTTTCATCAATATAAATTATTAACAATACTATAGGAATAACCTAAAGCAGAATAATCCTATTTAAATTAAAACTATTATATATATATATATATATATATATATATATATATTATGTGTACTAATACAACTATAATAATATATACACTATGAGAATATACACATTTGATTAATACGAGCATAAGATAGAGAAAGTTAATTATTTTGAGAAAAATTATTTTGAAAATATCTATTTTTTTAATTACTATAACAATTATAAATCTATATAGAATATCGTTTTTTTCGTAATTTATAATTGTAATACTTTACAAATATCAGAAATCATAGTTAAAATATATCTTATAAAATATATTTAATTTTAATAAAAAAAAGTATACTTTTTGTTTTGTAAACTAATTATAGATTTATAAATTGTTAAGATTTAACTATGGTTAATAATACCTTAATACGTTTATCATTTATCACCTTCTAGTTTATCAAACAATTATTTATCAATCGGTTTCATACTATTTGATCTAACAATCAGAGATGTGTGAGAATATCTATGTTATCACTATTATCATGTTCTCCAAAATATTCATGTAAATGTTTCCACCATATCTTCGTGTCAATTTAGAAATTTTTGTAAAATTCACTCTTCAAATCGGCCTAAATGACTCATATTTAATTAATTTATTATATTATTTTTATTTTTTTAATTAGAATTAATAATATATAAGAAAAATAGTTAAGAACATTTTTTTTTTCATATAAATAGTAAAAAAAAAATGTCACAAATAATTCATGGGCCCCCCAAAATTTGGGGCCCCGGGCAATTGCCCGATTTGCCCCCCCCTTAAGCCGGCCCTGCTAGTCATACTTCTTTAAAACATTATATAAGTTAAATATACAAAACTCAGCATATCATAACACGAATATTCGTATGTACTCCTAAAGGAGTCCTATACCATTATCATATGTAACATATAATATTACTACATAGTTATCAAAAGATAAGGTATACATATGTATCGATATACATGGGTGTGCAGACTGTGTACACCATGGTATCAAATATATATCTCAAACATATATATATATATATATATAAACTCAATATATATCAAACATATATAAGTATACTCTATGGCATATTATATAGTATATGTTACATATATATGTAATATACTATATAATATAATTATGTTATATACTATATAATATAATTATGTTTAATACTATATAATATAAGTATGTTGTATAGTATATTAATATATTTATATAGTATATTTAAAAATACTACTCCTAACCATTTGAAAAACTATATTTGGTGTTGTTGGAAGTATTGTTACTGGATGCTGACATTATGTGGACGTTTGAGCGGGATATCGAACAGGTACCTGCAGGTTTAATAGATTAATTTTATTTTATTCATTACTTAATTTGAAATTTATTAATTAATATCACTTCATATATGTATTAAAAGTATGTAATCAAATAAATATAAACATTAAATTAATATATATATATATTTTATATTTACACAACTTACTTTTGAAAATGTTGAAATAAAAATAATAAAGTTAAATTATAAATTTTAATAATAGAAAATAAATTAAGTATCCATGGATACAAACAATTAAGTTAAAAATAGAATCAATACAGGTATAAACATAGATAATAAATGAAATAAATTTTAAATTAATTAAATATAATTATATATATATATATAATTAATTATAATTAATATAAATAAAATATATGATTGATTGATAATTTATGTAAGCAAATACATAACCGAAAATATAATGGAAAGTATAAATGGTATGGCATATTAGCTAACGATAACATACGATGTGTAAAGTGATGTGTTGGCTATCAGGACTGTGGTCAGTATGAATACCAGTAAACTCGGACCAGGTAAATTCGGACCAGGTAAACTCGGACCACTTTTGAGGTAAACTCGGACCACTTTTAAAGTAAACTCGGACCACTTTTTAAAAACATAAAGTAAACTCGGACCATTTATTAAAATAACTATATTTTGTATATTTCTATAATATAATATGCTTTAACTTACTTCCACCTTATATAATTATATTATATCTGTTAAATAAATTATAAAAAGAGTCATTTAATATGATATTTTTGTGGAATTATATATTTAAATAGGTAAACATTTAATTTGAACTCGCACCACTTTTGAAGTAAACTCGGACCACTTGTGAAGTAAACTCGGACCACTTGTGAAGTAAACTCGGACCACTTATTAAAATAACTTATATATTGTATACTTCTATCATAATAAATATAGCTTCTATTGTGGTTCTCGTCGGTGATATACATAGAGCTAGATATACGATGGTGATATACGACAATGTAAATTATGTTAAGTTATTAAATGTTATTAAAGTCATATATATGATAAAGTTATATATATATATATATATATATATATATATATATATATATATATATATAATGTCTTTAATATTTAAATAAAAATGTAAATATAATTATATACAGTGAAATTATACTTTTAACTTATAAGTTAAAGCATATTATATGTTAGAAATATACAATATATAGTGTATACGGTTGGTCCGAATCTTCTTTATGTTTTTAATAAGTGGTCCGAGTTTACTTCACAAGTGGTCCGAGTTTACTTCACAAGTGGTCCGAGTTTACTTCAAAAGTGGTGCGAGTTCAAATTAAATGTTTACCTATTTAAATATATAATTCCACAAAAATATCATATTAAATGACTCTTTTTATAATTTATTTAACATATATAATATAATTATATAAGGTGGAAGTAAGTTAAAGCATATTATATTATAGAAATATACAAAATATAGTTATTTTAATAAGTGGTCCGAGTTTACTTTATGTTTTTAAAAAGTGGTCCGAGTTTACTTTAAAAGTGGTCCGAGTTTACCTCAAAAGTGGTCCGAGTTTACCTGGTCCGAGTTTACCTGGTCCGAGTTTACTGGTACTCGTCAGTATTACGTAACGGGTGATGGCTGAGGAACCCTTAGCAAGGGCTGCACGGTATTAAAGATAACGTTTACTAGGAGTCCTATCTTGCACCTAAGTAAAGTATGGGAACTAGCATAGGTACATTAGTACTTGACCCTCGTAGCGGTACCGTACGTTATGACCACAGTGCTAATTTATTAGTGACACACGCGTATAACAGTCATGCGTAGAGTGTCGTTAGATAATGTATCAATACACGCATTGTTTAAATAGCACGTATATATCACGATAAGGGTCGGGTTAAGTTATACTCTCTCTATACAATTAGTTATAAACGTAAATAGTGTCACCATTTAAACAAGAGTATCTAAAATATATCCATATAATATACTCAAATGAATTTATAATATTTAACTTAAAAAAATATTAAATAGATATTAAGTATAATTATTTAATAATTATTAGATAAACAAAGGTGTTCTAGTAGATTTTAATTTGTAGTCGATATAAATTACAATAAGTATTACACAAATGCACACAAATCGCTATCATCATTCATAACTAACCGAACTATAGTGCAGTGTATACACCAGTTTCAGTTCACTAAATCCGTTCACCTCCCCGGCTTGCAACACGTGGTGTTCCCAGGGTCGAGCCTTGGACCAATACTATTTAGAGGGGGTATCCCAATACCAGTATTTCCGGAAATAATGTCCGTAATGTTTGCTAGAAAATCATTTTCTAGCAAGGTGTAGTAGACCTCCTAAACATAACTTATATTCAGCTAACATTCGCGCCTAATCAATATCCTTCCCATACTCCTTGACTTTTCTTCCTACATCCATCCGTACTACACTATCATCTCAAATCTTCAAAAACTACTGAAAACGCATATATTAAAGGTACACAATTAATTTATCCATATATGGACGGCCGATTACTTTATAAGCACAGTTTGAAGTCCGAAAACCGCAAAATGTAAAATGTATGTATGTAAGTTACTCAATATTATAATATAAATTACAACAAGAGATTAATGAATATATTAACTTCAAGTAAGTAAAGAATAAGACCTTATGTATCAACTATCAACCTTTTCACCTAGAGTATCTCTCTTCATTACTGTAACCATGGTTACATACAATGTTACATTGCAGTGTTGGGCAGGATCGCGAGTAGTATACTACAGGATACATGATCCTATAGGATAAAGCAATACTTTTATTTATACTCCTGAAGTTTTGTAGTTGATCTAAATGTAAAGAATTAATGGTTCATTAGCAGGCCCAGTTATTGTGGGCCAAAGCCCAAAATAAAATCAAAAAGCCCAAAATAAGAATTTTGAAAAGACCAAAATAACTTATTTTGGGTTTTTACTTTATTTTGGGCTTTTTTACTTTTTCTCTTATTTTATACAGTTTAACTGATTATATTTAATTTTTAGTATATTTAAAAAAAAAGTTAACTGGCTAACAAGTATAAAATGTATACATATATATAAAATATAAAAGGGATGTTCAGTATAAATCATGTAAACCATTATATTAATTGTATATTAATCTGTCTTGTGAATTATATTTATACAAATAACATTCACTATAAATATGTAGTCCTATTAATAACTATTTATTATATAGATACAAATATTGGTTTTTATCTATATAATAATTGTTATTAATTATTAATACATATTAATACATATTTTATTACCTATAGGTAAATCTTATTTGTATGTTGTTATTTGTAAATGTTATAGTGAATGTTATTTGTAATAAATACTTCTATAATTATTATTAGATATTTCATATATATTATATTAAAAAGTATTATATATATACTATAGTATATTATAATATAATGTATACACATATATGTATAATATAATAAATATATTTATTAGTTATTTTAGTAAATTATTTCTACATTTTATTTTTCTTTCGGCCAGGCATGTTTATTAAATGAATAATTATTTTATAATATACATAATCTATACTATTATTAAAAATACGAATACAAATATTAAATGATAGGACCAATGTGCGAGCATCTGTTCATCAATATATATATATATATATATATATACATATATTTACAAATATATTAATCATACGTTATAATTTGATATTTCACTATACTAATATAATGTATCATCAATATTATAAAGTTACATCAATATTCACTATATAAAAGGATATTATTAATAAATAACATATTAATATTATGCATATTATGCATCCTACTATTACTATTTATTATATATACTGTGTTAACACTATTGTTTATATATGCTAACATTATAATACAAGCTATCGTTTCGTTACAAATTATAAATATAATGTTCATACATATATAGTATTATACTATTAGTATACATGTACTCTAATATATCAGATTTTATATATGCAATGCATATTATCAATACCTCCTATCCGCCTCCCTATCGGCCTCCTATAACCTCGATATAACCTATAACCCGAGGTTATAGGAGGTCTTGATATTATGCACTCTATGGTGTATTATTTATGCTACTGGGATGTTCTATAATGTTTATGTATTATAATAATTATCACGATTTACACATCTTAATATCTTTGAATAAACATAAATTCTAAATATTCAAATTCTATTAATTTAATATTAAATTGTTTTTATATATTATTTAGGTTGGTTACATTTAAAATGTTAAAAGTTACATTATTTTATAATAGTATAATTTTAAAATTCATATCGATACATTATTATTAAATTATAATAATAATTATTATAATTATAGTAATTATACTAATTACTACACAATCTAATATTATAATAATAATTATTAGATTCTAATAATTAGACTAATTTAATTAGATTCTTAGAATCATTCTAATTAATAATAATTATAATTAGAATAATTAAATTATAATAATTATTATCATAATAATTATGATAATAATTATTATCATTATGATAATCATAATTATTCAATTCCTTATATATTATAATATATGTTATTTCTACATTGAACTATCATTTATTAATATTATATTTATTTATTTAATTATGTCTAACACTGTTACAGTGACTGTAACAGATAAACGGCAATTTTATTTCAACATGATCATCAATATAGTATAATTATGATAATCATAATATGATAATCACGGTATAACACTGTTACAGGGTAACAGTGTTATACCGTTATATGTTATTTCTACATTGAATTATGATAATTATGATAATTATTATCATTTATTAATATTATATTTATTTATTTAATTAGGTGTAACATGTTACACTGTAACAGTGTTATACCGTGATTATCATATTATGATTATCATAATTATAATAATGAATCATTAAATGATACATGTTGAACATGTATCATTATGATAATCATACATTGTATCATACGATGTAAACATTTAGATGATTATTATTATTTCGATATTAACTAATATTGATTATATATATTATTTGTACATTTCATTATATTATACTATTATTTTGTTAACCTTATCTAATATGATATTATATTATTATAATACTAAAATAATTACATATTCAATGAATAATATCCATTCATATTTATATTTATTTCGATAATTACTAATATAATATTAAATATGTATTAATAAATATATTTATATAAATAAATAAAGAATATAATGTACTTTTGATAATAGATAATTTAAATTAATTTATACTATCATAATAGTAACTATGATAAAGTTTTAGTATTATGATATTTTTTGTAAAATAAAATTTCTGTTCGTCTGTATACATCATATATTTAATAATTATATTATAATTAAATTATAATAATTATTATATTATATTTATTTATTGAATCTCATATATATATATATTGAATACAATACAAATAGCGGATACAAATAGACTTGTACATGTTATAAATAACTGTGAGAGGCCCTGGATAATACAATACAAATAGTAAAATTTTTTTCTTCTTGTGTTTTGATTTATCGTTTATTAAGTTCTTGATAAACACAAGAGAAAAACAAGAACTGCCTAGAATCTAATCCGGGACCTCCAGCTTACTAGCTTTTGGTTGTCCCACTGAGCCATAGACCCCAGACTATAAATATATTTAATATAATATAATATTATAATACAATATTATAATAATAATAATTATAATTTAATATAACATCAGATACACAGTTTTATTTACAATAATTATTGGTGAATACCAACACATTGCATATAAGGTATTTCTTATTTAAAGTATGGCCTGTTGATAGGAGCGGGTCTATCTTCTTCTCAATCGCACATATCTATGTAAATAACTCTACTAGATATAAGTAGCTGGCTATGCTGACATATACGATGCACCTCAATATAATATCAGCGCACATACTAGTAATAGCCTGAATATAGTGAATATGATATTCAATAGTAATACTTCTGTTTCTATTCGTATTTAATATATTTATTTATGCAGTCGTATTTCAATGTATTATATAATATATAATTATATAATTTATATTGTTGTGCTATTCATAAGCACGTATATAAAACTAGCTATAATTACATTACAGTGGTCGTACGTGCTGACTTGCTCGTCTAGATAGATGTCCCTTCCGTTGTCACTGCGTGCCATCAGCACGGAACACAGGAGATCACTTCACCGCTTCGGTTACCAATACACCAGTGACCTACATTCCGTAGACATCAAACAGTTGGCTAAAGGTTAACACCGCGTATATTACATATATCAGCGTATTTTGATGCTATTAGCAACGATTATTCTAAGGAAGGATATAACACTTACGCGAAATCGTATAATTCGATTTCGGACACAAAATATTAACAGCACCACCTACATGGATTCAATTTTCGGAAAAATGTGTTGTTTGTAATGTATTCATTTCGAACTATACACTTTTAAAATGTAAAATAATATGTTTTAAAGTATTGTTTATATAATGAAACTAACTGTTCACTACTAATATATAATACACCAATGGGATATGTTGGTTTAAATGGTATACATATCTATGTGGTAGGTAAAAGCTAACTTATATTGAATGTAATTCAATAGAAAATTGAAATAATTATTACTTAGAAACTGCGTAAAACATATATATATATATATATAATATATTTCAGTGATTTCGATACTAATGCCAGCAACGACATGGAGTAGGTATTACTTACATTGCGTAGATAGGGAGTGTTACATCTTTGCTAGACAACATCGGTGTTATTAATTTCACTTTTATTAATTGTTTACTATTGCAATGATATTCCTATAATGTAATACGTTTACGTTATGTTTACGTTATGTTTACTTAGCAAAAACTATAGAAAAGGTTTACATCTTAATTCGAATCCTTTAAGAAGAAAGATATATTGAATAATTTTTATTTTATTCACTACACAATTACAAACACATTTCTAACACAATGATTATTATTATAATACGATAATTCTATGTGTTTTAACTCTCATTAAATAAATGTATAATATTATAATTATAGATTACATTCTAAATTAGAACTTCTAATACATTAAATTAATATATTATTATATTAGTATTATTAATCATAGCTGTATTAAACAATCACTCCGTATGGTGCGCGCATTCAGTCTCCGCCCACTGATGTACTGGCCCCACTAGTACCCCCCCTCACTAGTACCCCCACCCCACTAGTACCCCCCACTAGTACCCCCGCCCCCCACTAGTACCCCCCACTAGTACCCCACCCACTAGTACCCCCCACCCCACTAGTACCTCCCCCCACTAGTACCCCCCACCCCACTAGTACCTCCCACTAGTACCCCCGCCCCCCACTAGTACCCCACCCACTAGTACCCCCACCCCACTAGTACCCCCGCCCCCCACTAGTACCCCCCACTAGTACCCCACCCACTAGTACCCCCCACCCCACTAGTACCTCCCCCCACTAGTACCCCCCACCCCACTAGTACCTCCCCCCACTAGTACCCCCTACCCCACTAGTACCCCCCACTAGTACCCCACCCACTAGTACCCCCTACCCCACTAGTACCTCCCCCCACTAGTACCCCCCACCCCACTAGTACCTCCCCCCACTAGTACCTCCCCCCACTAGTACCCCCCACCCCACTAGTACCCCCCACCCCACTAGTACCCCCCACCCCGCCCCCCCTCCAGAGTTACACATCAGCATACGAGATGCTACCACCATAAAGGAGGCGGTGCGCGTTGACCTCGCCCAGCCTGCGGCAGTGTGTAGGGGTCGTATCGTGGCGTTCAGTCGTCACATCGACGCGCTATTGGACGGAGGCTTCAGGGTCGGCTGCGTCACGGAGATCTGCGGTGTGCCCGGTATAGGCAAGACGCAGCTGTGGTTAGTCATACTGAGACGTTGTATAGTCGTGCACGTATCACATTGTACTAGTTAGCATTATATTTATATATATATATTTGTATACATTTCTATATATTTGTATACATTTCTATTGTATTTAAGAAAAAAACTTATTTAATATAATTTTAAAATCAATTTACATATTTCGTTTATATAAATATTTATCGTAACCGTTTTATTTATGCATTTTAAATCCGAGACGTATTCGTCAAATTTTAAATATTATTATATTATATTTAACGTATTTTAAATCATATAAATACTATTATACGTAACCGTTAATATTAGAATATTACTGAAGCATTTACCGATGATAATGAGTCACCGTTGTAGCTACCAGTTATGCGTCGATGTACAGATGCCGGCAGTGTTCGGAGGTTTTCAAGGTCACGTACTCTACGTCGACACCGAGGAAAACTTCACGGCTCAGCGAGTAGAGCAAATAGCCACCGCCACCGTCAGACATTGCCGTCAGACCTTCACGCGGCAAAACATCACTAATAAGGGTATAGTACTAATAAGGGTATATTACTAATAAGGGTATATCACTAATAAGGGTATAGTACTAATAGTGTTCTTTCCTCAAAATCTATTTTCCTATTTCAACTTAACCAACTTAATATACTTTCGTTGTATCGTTATCGTTTATAATGTTTGATTATAATCGCTATAAACTGGATATTATCATAGATTAAGTAGAATACTATCATATTATACCAGGGTTTCTTAAACTGTGGGCCAGGGCCCAAATTTGGGCCATGGGCCAAATTTGCTTGGGCCATGGGCCAAATATTCTTGGTCTAAATTGTCTAATTTCTTTTATTATTCAAAGATTATAAATAATATAAATATTCTTGGGCCAAATATTCTTGGTCTAAATTGTCTAATTTATTTTATTATTCAAAGATTATAAATAATATAAATATTCTTGGGCCAAATATTCTTGGTCTAAATTGTCTAATTTCTTTTATTATTCAAAGATTATAAATAATATAAATATTCTTGGGCCAAATATTCTTGGTCTAAATTGTCTAATTTCTTTTATTATTCAAAGATTATAAATAATATAAATATTCTTGGGCCAAATATTCTTGGTCTAAATTGTCTAATTTCTTTTATTATTCAAAGATTATAAATAATATAAATATAAATCTATGAAAATCCAAATTAAAATTTGAAAAATAATTATAGAAATAATACGTTTAAGGTTACTATTGTATGTATTGTAATGAAAATATGTATTGCAATAGTATACTTTATAATATAAAGTTTATATTATAAAGTTTATGTATTTAATTAAATTGAATTATTTATATTAATTAAATAATTTAAGACATAAATTTATAATACGTTTAAGGTTACTATTGTATGTATTGTAATGAAAATATGTATTGCAATAGTATACTTTATATTATAAAGTTTATAATATAGTAATTTATGTATTTAATTAAATTGAATTATTTATATTAATTAAATAATTTAAGACATAAATTTATTAAATTCATATTTTTAAAATTTTTAAAGAATTTTAAAAATTTTAAAAATCATAGTAAAAAAAGTATTTTATATATCAAATAAATTAGATTTGAGCAACAATATCATTTAATTTTACAGATGCCTAATAAACGTGTTTATGATAATTCATATTTAAATTTTGGATTTTCTTCAATCTTGGATAAAGGAATAATACGACCGCAATGTGTAGTGTGCAAGACTACATTATCAAATGAGAGCTTGAGACCATCGAAATTAAAATTGCACTTGAATAAAATGCATCCTTTATTAGCAAATAAGGGCATTGAATATTTCAGAATGAAAGAACGCGGCTTAAAACGGGCAAGATTGGATAATACATCCACAAGTACTTTCTGCCCAAATAAAAATATTACCGAAGCATCATATGAAATTGCACTTATTATAGCTAAAAAGAAGAAACCACATACAATTGGAGAATCTCTAGTAAAGCCATGCATGTTAGAAGCAGCTCGACTTGTATTAGATCAAAAATCAGTGGATAAATTAAGTCAAATAAGTCTATCAGATAGTACAATTAAATCTAGAATAGACGAAATGTCCAATGATATTAAAATGCAAGTGACTGATCAAATAAGATTATCTCCATTTTTTTCTATTCAGCTTGATGAATCAACAGATGTAAGCAATTTATCACAACTTTTGGTTTATGCTAGATATATTTGTGATAATCAAATTAAAGAAGAGTTTTTATTTTGTAAAGTATTGACAACGACAACTAAAGCTATTGATGTAATGTCAATGGTATCTGAATTCTTTGTAGAAGAAAAAATATCATGGGATAAATTGATAGGAGTTTGTACGGATGGTGCTCCGAGTATGCTAGGATCAAAGTCGGGATTTGTTTCATTGGTTAAAAGAAAAAACCCTGAAATTATTGCAACGCATTGCATAATTCACCGTCAAGCACTTGCATCAAAAACGTTACCATCTGAATTAAATTGTATATTAAACATTATTATTAAAGTAGTTAATTATATTAAAGGTAGTTCACTTAGAACACGTCTATTTCGAAAGCTATGTGGTGAAATGGACGCTAATCATCAGGATTTGTTATTTTATACTGCTGTGCGCTGGCTATCGAAAGGAAATGTAATTGATCGAGTGTTTGAATTATTCTCAGAAATAAAAATGTTTATATCTGAACAAAGTAATAAGACGCAGGAAGATTTGAAAGATTTTGATGAAGAAATATTACCAAGCATTGCATATTTAGCTGATATCTTTGAAAGATTAAATTACTTAAATCGTCAGTTGCAAGGAAAAGAAACTACTATTATAATGCATACTGATGCAATTAAATCATTCATTGATAAATTGGATCTTTGGACAGGAAAAATAGAAAGAAACAACATATCACCATTCCATAGACTTAATGAAGAGATGAATAATGATAAATTACCAGACATATTAAAGAATTGTATCCTGCAGCATTTAACCGAACTAAAGTCTGAGTTTGAAAGATATTTCCCAGATATAATTTCTGACGATATAGCTATGAAATTATCAAGAAACCCGTTCAATTGCAACGTAGATGATTTACCCAATGAGATTCAAGAAGAATTCTTAGATTTCCGAAATGATACAGAGGTTAATATATAATCATCAATTAATTTTCGTTATATATTTGTTAATTATAGGCTAAAGAAGAGTTCATTCAAAGTAATAAAGACATACACTATTGGGCTAAAACTATGACATTATTCCCACAATTAAGTCTCTTTGTTTTAAGAAAATTGCTTCCTTTTTCATCAACTTACTTGTGTGAATCTGGATTCTCAACAATGCTGAACATAAAATCCAAGAATAGAAACAGATTGGATTTAGAAGTTGACATGAGATGTTCTTTAAGCATGACACGTCCTCGAATTCGTAATTTAGTTACTCTTAAACAATTGCACCCATCTCATTAATTTTGTTTTATCATTATTATTAAAATAAACATTATTTTCTCTTTTAATTTTTTTTGGGCCATATAAGTATTTCAAATTTGAAAAATGGGCCATGGGATAAAAAGTTTAAGAACCCCTGTATTATACGATTAATATAGAATAATACTAATTTAATTCACTTTAAAAATTCACATTATTTTTAATATGAATATTATTTATAGAAATATAGATTTATATGCTATATTATATAATATATATATATAGATATATAAAAAGAATCAAAATATATAATAAGTATTAATAAATAATGAATAAAACAGTAAATTTTTTTCCTAATTGAATGATTAATTAACTAGCAAAGATGCTAGAAGTGCAGCAGTTCACTACAGAGAGCGTCATGCGGAATATACAAGTGTGCAGAATTCACACCTACCACGAACTTCTCGCGTTTGTGATATCACTGGATGAGATTCTCGATAATTCTAAAAATGTTTCTAACCTCT
Organism: Osedax fenrisi; assembly: GCA_964019155.1. NCBI lineage: Eukaryota > Metazoa > Annelida > Polychaeta > Sabellida > Siboglinidae > Osedax > Osedax fenrisi. Next base: position 100,962,314 of record OZ025239.1, read on the forward strand.
TTGTATGTATTGACGCCGTTTACTAATCATTTATTATTGTCTTTGTTTGCGCTAATTTGAAATAACGAATAATTAATATTAGTATTCATCTCTTGATATTGCTATGTATTTTGTAATATATAGTCTTTCGATAATTAAGTTATGAATTTTCATAAGCCGAATAACGTTAAAGGTGAAATAATTTGCATCAAAATTATCTATAAATTAATAATATGAAATATTAGTTTGATTACAAATAACTTTACATGAATTCAGTATACTAAATATGACAACTATTAATACAATATAAATCCCCTTTAACCCTAGGTGAGATTGATCGTTATCGACAGTGTGGCAAGTCTGTTTCGTCATTCATTTCAAGATTATCGCGCCCGTACCAGAATAATCACTCATCTTCTCGTTGATTTGCAATGTGTGGCTAGGAAGAGAAACATCGCCGTTTGTATAAAGGGCAAACCGAACTACTTTGTATTAATAACTTTCTTTAATACTCTAATCATCAGATCTTTAGAATCACTTACATATATACAATAGAATATATATATATATATATTCTATTGTATATATAAACTATAACTTTAAGTAGATTATAGAATAATATCAATCTACATTGTAGAATACAATTGAAACAAATTGTAAATATTATAATAAATCAGATAACAAAATATTACAATTTGATATTAACTTAACAATTATTTTATTAATTATATATGTAAAAATGATTGTAATAATTAATATTTAAATACTTTAATATACTATATTGTATTGCCATATAATAGATAAATATTAATAGAATAACATAATAATTGAAAATATTATATTTATTGTATTTTTACAATTTAAATACCAATATGAAATTAGTATTACCTAACATATTGAAGTATTATTAAGATTTTATTAACATAATTAGAATATTTTTAAATGATCTGTTATTACAATATTACAATAACTAATATTTGTATAATTAATAGTCGTTAGTTAAATATTATGTTTAAAAACTTTAATATCTAATTAAATTTAACATTATATATTTTTACAATTTAAAAATCCAATTTAAATGAAATTATTTATTTATTTACATTTTTATTTTAAATTATGATAAATCTAATCTTATACTTATTTTATATGAGTTATACAAGTTATTATTTGATATATTTAGTATAAATATAAATTTGTATGCTATAAATTATAAATTTTATTTTTATATTGTATTTGATAAATTTTATTTAAATCAAATTTATCATTCGATATTTATTATTTATTATTTAAAATGTCAGTATATATAGATAAATTATGAATAAGTAATATCAAATTTAGCATAATTTTCAATAAAGTTAATGGGAAGATATTTTATATAAAATATTGTTTTATACAAATTAATTTTTAACTTAAAATTGTGTATTCTAAAAATGTATATATTCATATATAGGTAACACATATATTAAAAATCAGTTATTATAAATTGTAAGAATGGAAAAATATAATTGATAAACTAGCTGATTTGTTATCTATTTACATTGAAATGTATATTATGAGGATAGGTATCCTTAATTAAATTAATATTATACAGTAATTATTAATATTAAATAAATACAAATTCATCAATGATTTATTCATTGCATTTTCATAATAATTTATAATCATTATTTATACAAATTATTATCAAGTTATAATTTATATAATATATTTGTTGTGATTTAATTTATAAAAAAAGTATTTTTTAATGATTTTATATAATTTTAAATTAAATAACTATTACATACACGTATACTTGTCAACAACAATAACAGCATTAAGGACATGCATTGTTCTCAATTTCTAATATTATAATTAATCACTACTGTTTTAAATTAGTAAGTTTTCTACTTTTCCTTATATATAGATTTAAGCGATATGTTTAATTGATGCCCTACGTATATTTATTGTTTATTTATAATTTACACATTATATCTCTACTCAACATCCTGTATATCGTAGAGCCTATACTAATAGTATATAATGCTATTGTAAGAGGACATTTTGTCCTTGATAACTGATAATTGTTTTATCTAAAATTAGCGATGATTATAAACAATGAGGTGATATGTTATTCAGATTATAAATATTTGTCTGTATACCGTAGTATTGGATCAAGGACAGGATTCAGCCTTCTAATGAATATCATGGTAGTGAAACTTTTATTTTATCGTATTGCATAATCCAGGAGTACATTTTTGAATTCGCTATAAAAATCAATGCTTGTTTTTAAATAAATAATTTCAATATGATTATATGAAAATCATACGAATAAAATGTAATGCAAATTATATTATTTGGAATGTGGACATATAGAATAATATCGTTCAATTCAAAACAAATTTATAAATAAATTCGTAATTTTAACAAAATAATGATATAGAAATAGAAATAAAAAATAAATTTTATTTTACAAATAAATACAAATTTCTGGTATCTTTAAAATATCTCTACCTATCTTTAAAATATCATTGAGATATAATTAAATATACCACTTAAAGCATCTGTTTCTGTGTAACAACATTACCATTGCAGATATAGCGAGTACACACCTTTTCCTCGGCATTATCATTCGATTAATATTAATGATTATTTCAGATCGTGGTGACAAATCAAATGACGCACAGATTCAAAACCGACAGTAAGACATTCTCGTCCAATAATCTGATTCCTTGTCTCGGAGAAAGATGGTTCAGTCACCTGTCTTGCAGGTCTTAGCATACATTTCGTAGTAAGCGATGTCACAACATTCATACAATACGCTATGTGTCACTCTCGCTAATCAGCTGCACCATAGATATTGCATCCTAGTACTTTCTTATAGCACTTACGATTCACTAAACTCATATATTTGATATACAAATTATCATTATAATTATCGGTTCTGTAATTAATGAAGAAGACTCGCCTGAATTGATTACTATGCTAACTTAACTACACTAACTTAACTATGCTAACTTAACTATGCTAACTTTTCTAATAATATTGTAATTTGTTAACAATTCTATATTTACATGTATTGAACTATTGTATTGCACAACTATATGTCTATAAACAACTAGAGTTTATAAAGATAAGTACATATTTGCAATATTGCAATTATCCTAAACTAGAATGAATTGCAGTAGTAAGTAATGCTTATCTATTAACATGTAAATGAATGCAATGCCACAATAGCCTACATATCCCCTTATATTAAATAATTTTATTTATATATGCAAATAAGTTAATTTCAGTATGTACAATATATATATATATATATATATATATATATAAATATAAGAACATATATATATATGCACTTGTTTAGTTATTTTTCGTTTATATAGGCTTATAGTTTGTGTCTGACAGTACTTAGTCAGTTCAAAGTTCAACGTTCAATCACAATACTACTATATATCTATATAAATTTGTCGTTATTAACTAATCGGCTTGTCATAGAAATAGGTGTAAATTCAACTAAAATTCACCAAATTTCGCTATATCCGAATTATCGATATACTTGACAACCGATTAAATGGCTTTCACCTTATGTATATATATATATAATATTGATGTATTATAATTATAATTATAATGTAATTGTAATAAGAGTAATACACTAATGTATGTAATGTACGTGTATTAATGAATAGATTACTGCTGTACTGGAAAGGAGACCAGAGAACGTGTGAAGTTCAGAAAGGAGCCAGAAACAGAGGCAGCACAGCATTTCAAATCACGGTAAGCCAAGCATAGCATTCAACATTAATCTTTCTTCACTCATTTAGAAACTTTACATAGAATTCTCTTATGAAACATTGTAAAAAACAATAATTATTTTTATATTAATGAGCAATTAAAATCCGTAATTTTAAATGTTGACTATAGTATCTAGATTAACAAATAACATATTAATGTTGATCTATTCATTATAAATGTAATGTACCCATATCAATGTGATTACTAGTTACCACTATATATATAATATCACTAACAGGCTGCCGGTATACGAGATATTATACTGAAAACGAAACCAAGTATTAATCTACAGATGCCGGATTCCAAAAAAATAAAGATCTCCTGTTAAATATAAGTATTATATCATACAAGTTGTATGTGATCATTACTAATATTATTATTAATCATAATATTAGTAAAATTGTATTATTTATTCTTATATTATTGTATATTCATATATTTATTTGTTATTTATTTTGTTTTTTATATTTCCTACTCATATGATTTATGTTATCAATACAATTATTTTATTAGAAAATAATCTTAAACTTATATTTCTAATAAATTATAACATATTAATTATTTATTATTAATAACACACTATTATTAATACATTTATTAATATCTATGAATACTACTAATGTTCCTATTTCAGTTATTTCAGTTATATCAGTAAATATATTTTACTATTACTAAACACATGTTAAATATATATTTTTGGAAATTGATGTCATACTTTAACATGTTATTAGTGCATATATATATATATATATATATATATATATATATATATATATATATATTATATATGTAATCATTTAATAATCGTATTGGGCGCCCTTTTTGAACTGGAAGTGTGACAGAACAGATATAGAATAAGGAACTGTAATGAGAACACCTACAGAAGTTTAGGAACTAGTTCCTTTATAAGTACTCAAATATGTTACATTATAAATTCAAGATATATGTGTTTTATATATTGCACAATTATCACTGTTTAGATTACTGATTATCATTACGATAGGTCGATATGTCCTATATCTATACCTATATCTATAATGAAGGTCCTATACCAATACCTAATAAACAAATATATAATAGTAAACTGTAAAATACTTTGAACAAGTTAAACAATAACTATGGGTCTATTTCGTATCCTCCATGATCCTTCCAGGAACACTTAGCATGTTATATGCATGTTAAAATGAATCACTTAATTTGTGTTCATATATTTATAGATTATTATTACCGTGTGATATAATTACATGCATAGAGCTAGAGAGCTTTCTCTCTATCTCTGTGATTACATGTGATGTTTGTATCCAATAATAATACTGTTTCGGTAGGTAGGTATCCTATATATTCTTTTAATATATATTTCTATATACTCTTTATCACATATGCAAGAATCAACTCATACTATTTAAGTTTATTCTCAATTATGTATGAAATAATCATCTAATACCGATTAAGATTATTATTAATTAGTTTTACTCATTTTAACTTTATATTATATAATAGTCACTATAGACTGTGAGGAGTAGAATGATGTACACTATGTAAAGTGTTGTACTCAATATCATATATAATGTAGGCTACACCATTGTATGAAGATTAAGGCAACGTAACTAAAAAAGCAACTTTGTCAAATGGAAATCATTTATAGTTCATTGTCATAATAACATACTTCAAATTAATAATAAAGGATTGATATAATATTTATATTGTATTAAAAAAGAATTGAATTTTTAATTTACAAATAATTAATCATCACTTGTTAAATATAAGAAAACGACATTTGATAAAATAATTTTGTTTAGACTACATTATCTATAATAAATGTTAGTTTATTAAATGACAAGTAATCTATTATATTACGATACATGATATATTAATATCTGCTCTATTCAAAATAAAGGGCTAAGTATTTAAAGAAAATATTTGTATCATCAATACTAATATAGTGTATATGGGAAAGTAACATAATACGGACACTAAAAATAAATGGTCTTATTTTATGACTCATTATTTTTATTCAAAAATTACAAAATATTAATATTATATGATTATAAATATTATTGTGATTTTAAAATTGTATTTAACTTTTAATTCTATAGATAACGGGGTATCCGTATTCGGTACCCATGTCCGAATACGGACACCCTGTGTTATAATACGGACACCCTATATATCACTAGATAAACTATATATTATAGATGAATCAATCAGACAAATTACAATATCATTATTTACAATTAATTTTATGAACAATTTATTCTAATTTAATTAGTTACTAATTTATTTATTTTTTTAATTAATAATACAAACTAATTATATAAATAATACAAATGTTAGATGTAGCTTTATTGGTGGTATTAATATTATAAGGCACTCGATTTTTATGAAAATCAGAATAGCACACGCTGCGCGCTGATTGGTTATAGGGTTTCCGTATTAAGACATCTAGAGTGTCCGTATTAGGGACTTATATGACCTCTAGATATATGCTTATAACTTAATGAATATTTGATAACAAATATAGAAATTATATATATAATTTTAGAATGCTTTATTTTTTAATTATATAATATTATATTTTATATCGATACATTTGTATATTCTTGAGAAGTTTACTTATTCTTAAGAAGGTTTTAAGTTGAAATTTGTTTTCATAAATTTAAAAACGTAATCAGTTTATTGAAAAATACCTTTTTAGACTATTTATATAATTATGAATATTTTATTCATAAACATTTATTTTGTAGGATTTATGGTTTCTGAGATACAGAGAGTGTCCGTATTCCAGCTTGGTCCATATTCGGTTACTTTTCCTTAATTATTTGTATCAATATATATATATTATTTTTAATAGTATTTATCGATTTTACCAATTGTCAATATAAGCAGCCACACTAACATATATTTTGTTAACTATAGTTATAACTATTGTATACAATCTTATCACTAAACTATTATTACTTATTATCATCATTATCATCATGATCTTTAATCCTTATTCCTACTGCAGAACTCCTCTCTATCGTTATACACCTAGTATTAGTAGGATAGGCAGTACAATGAAGCATGCGTATAATATAGGTATATCATATATCATAGTAGGATAAACATGTAAATTGTACATAAAAAATGTATTCTATAATTTATTCATGAATAATATATTATTCATGCATACATATTCATGCATGTATAATATGTTAATACGAAATCTGAAATATTGTTTATAGTATTGAATTATTAAACATTAATATAAGATTATATTAATACAATGATTACAATATTATAATACTAAAAACATTACTAAATAAACTAACAAACGAATTCACAATGGATTCATAATTCTCATCATGATATCAAGTTTTACATGATTGTCGCAGGAGCACAACGATCCACGATCGAGGATACCGTCGATATCGTTATCATCGGATTACGTAACAAGTAGTACATCACGAGTACAAACGCCTACATATTACGTAATAGCGCGAGAGATAAGCGGCGCCACGCTACGGACGAAGTGAAGGTTACGAAGTGAAGGTTACGACGTGCTGGTGCCGGTGATTGACGTGCGAGCGGGTTCGTTATTACGTAACCACCTGTCGGGTAGCACGTGACTCAACAATCGCGTTAACTGTTGCCGGTAGGGCCGGTACTGGAACGTGTAGATTATCGGGTTAACGGCGCTGTTGCTGAACTGAATCAGCGTGGCGAACTGCATCTCGACACCGGATATGGGAACGCCCCCTCCTTTGGGTGCCCACGCCGAGATCACGTGTATTACGAACCGGGGTGTGAAGCACACGAAGTAGCATAACACTACCGTTAACATGGTCTTCAGAAGCGAACGCATCTCCCTCTGAGAGAAACTCTTCACCACTTTACCTGCTCCTCCTCCTCCTCCTCCCACTACCCCTCCTCCTTCTCCTGCTACTTCTTCGGATACTTTTCCTCTTCCTCCATTTTTACCGCACCCTCCTATACATCCACCCCATACTCCTCCATCATCTTTTATAGTTCCGCTTCCTCCTCCTGCCCCCGCCCCGCTTACTTCCCCACTACCCGCTCCCCCTCCGTCGCTACCACCCGCTGCCCCTCCTACCCCCGCATCCCCCGCCGCCCCTATACGTCTACGAGTGAACATCGACCTCCATATCGTTACGTAACAAGTGATTATAGTAGCCGAAGGTATCGCGTACATAAGCGCGAACACCACCATGCGATGCGCGCGTTTATGCGCGTCGCTAGGAAACACATCCCAGTCGATACAGCGTCCCCGTATCACCATGGTTACCGGCATCATTACCGCCAGGTTCGCGCCGAGTCCCATTAGCCACGCCCCCGCCACCATGAAGCCCACTACGCGGCGCTTCATGTACGCCCGGTGGAACATTGGCCTAGTTACGCTGACCACTCGCTCGACGCTCAGCATCACCAGGTTGTACGTACTGACCGTTATGCTGGCGTAGAAGAACACGTCACTCACCCACAACCAGCATAGTATACGCCCCCTCCAGCCGTCCGGCATTCCCTGGTCGGTGTAGAGGTCACCGGTTAGCATCATAACCGCCACCAGGAGGCAGGTCAACGCGTCGGCTACGGCTTGACTGACCAATAGGGTGCTAGCGGCTACCCTACGAAGGCGGGCCGACGTGTAGATCACAGCTATGGCCACTATGTTGCCGAGTATCCCTGTGGTGGAGATCGTTACGTAGGATAACTGCACGAACAGGTTCTTCTGACCGATGTTCTCTATGGGGTAGACCACAACGGACTGAGTTCCGTTACCGTCCATCGGCTGTCAATCAAACCGAGTTGCACGTGACCGGCGACTCGAACTTCCGCTACGTCGGCATTATACGTATACACTAGCTGCTATACACATATATACACTAGTATATGTTTATAAAGTAGGTGCTATACGGATGTGTATGTGGATGTGTATGCGGATGTGTATGCGACTTGACCTATCAGAGGTTCCACATTGAATGAATGATGTCTTCTGTATTAATTAGAAACTATAAGAAAGTATATGACCATGCGCCGGGTATGTAACCGAAATGATCATTGAAACGATTCATTTATATTTCGGTGACATACTGTATTCGTGTCACGTGATTCTGCTAGTAGGCGTGGCCTATTACGGATTGCAATATTTGTTATACTATTTTTATATATTATTATTAATATATTTTTCGTTAATTCGTATTCGGAGATCTATGATTAATTCTATAAATAGAATGGTATAGAATGTTATTGAACTACGCATGGAATTAATATCTGGGACAGTTGTACTATGTGTTTAAACTTCATTATAAATCGAAAGTATTAGGTGATATATAGGTGATATATATGATAGAACAAGACATCATAATATATGATCGATAGTAGTATATATGTATATATATATATATATATATATATATATATATATATATATATATATATATATGTGTGTGTAATATCTATTAACATTAAAAATAATATAATATATTGCTATACATATAAATATTCATACCTAATATCTGATATAATAATAAAGTAGTATCATTATATTACTTAAACACACACATATATATATATATTATATCACGTATACGTCATATGATATATATATATATATATGATACATTATACAATCAGACGAAGCAATACTAAATGTACCCGTTACTCTCTTAATGTACACATAATGTACAATCATGACAAGTCTATGTCATTAAACAGAACAGAGCTTGCGATATACTTCTTACTTTTACATGTAAATATACAAAAGAGAATAATTAGCTAATCATATTTTATTACCATTTTTTGTAATGTTTTTTTTATAATAATATATATAACAATAAAATGCACATTATTTTTATGTTATAAAAATCAATATATGGAATGTTCTAGAAGATATGCACTTGTTAAGCACCTATATTTTGAAACAAACACGGATAAATGATAAATTGTTATTTTCAAAATAATTATAAACTAATATTATAAAAACACCTTCGTAACAATGAAACATATATCATGGTGATATACTACATTATAAATTATGTATCATCATTAATTATCACTTGGAAATAGATAATACTGTATTATTAATACATCCAGTTTTAATTAAATGTTCACTATTTTATTGAACAAATATTTCTTGAAATATATATATATATATATATATATCTTCGGCTTCGAAGGGACATTAGAGCCATATATGGTTATAAGTGAAAACTTCATCTAAGTTCCTGGATGGGATGAAAGGACTCCACCAAATAAAAATAACAATAACAATATATATATCATGAATATATGTTCACATAAAAAAAATTAAATGCATCTTATATATCATGGGTATAAATAATAATAACAAATATATAGTAAAGTAAAGTTTGTTTTAAAATTCTTATTTTTTGAGTTATAGTCCACATAAAATAATAATGTATACATAATTTTAAATATAAGATTTCTAATTTTATTAATTTTATTCTAATTATAAATAAAATTATAAGACTATATTAAAAAATATTTTGTATTTATCATAAATTGTTATCAAGTTATACACTTTTACCTATAGGTAAATTGGCTTATAAGCAGCATTTTCATACATTAAACATTAAACATACATTTTCATAATACCGACACCCTAATTGCACGTAATATCGACACCTCTGTTATCTCATAGTTAAACAAACTATATTACATTTTAAAATGGCTATTATATGTATATACCTATTTAATACTGATAAATGAAATTTGGAAATAATTAATTGAGAAATAATAAAGTTATGGTGATTTATTGTTAGGGTGTCGGTATTCGAGTACTCTCCCCTAATTGAATAACATGCACTAATTATATAATTGTTAATGTCTATGCATGGTGTTAATATTGCATAACACCTACACCCATGCCGTACAGTGTATAGCATGATATGTTACCTACTCGGGCTTAAGTTCGCGTGTGTGTACGCGTGTGTGTGTTGCGCTTGAACGTGACTCGAAATTAAAATTAAAATATATTTATATAAAATAAATTTCATATAAATATTGATTTTTGCTAGTTAAATATGTTATTAAATTATCAATATATGTTATAAATTATATTATATATATATGTGTGTGTGTGTATGTGTATGTACATTTTACATGTTGAAGTGGGTTTGTGTATTATTTATACATTTGTTGAAATCTATAAATAGAATGTAATATTAATATAATTACATAGGCGCGAGACAGCCTAAACACATAGCACACCGCGCACACACCTATACACGTCGTGCGCATGCGTTTAGCCATCACTTCAGTGTGAGTGTTTGTGTGCGCGTCGTGTGAACACCCGATATCGGCGAGGGGTTGGCGGCCTACAACGGTAACATCACTCGATGCATGTAGTCTAGTGCAGTGTAGCTATAGGAGGTCGGTATTAGGTAGGTAGGGACGAGGACTCTGACGTTATATAGGTCATTGGTCCGTGCTAGTGTGTGCGTGTGTGTGTGATATCATGTTGCCACGTGACATATCTGTAGGACATGCGTAGGACATGACTAGGACACGAATAGGACACGAGGTCAGACACACCGAATATGTCTATATATATAATTATACATACATAAATACATATACGATGTTGGTATGTATGTAGTTATACCTATATACATGTATATACACACACACATATATTTATGTATATCGATGAATTATTATTATATATGATAGTACATACTATAGTATATAAACTATAATTATGAAGCAATTATATAGATCTGGCAATTAATGATCAAATTTAATAATGCATTGGGAATATTTGCCTAAAGGCAATATAGTATAATATCGTTGCTATCGTGTACTACTGATGTATAGGTGTCTATGTTGTCCTAGTATTATATAGGTGTAGGCCTACCTCTTTAATTATCACACACAATGTTCCTGTATACAAGCATATATTCCGTAAAGGTATACATTCAAATATACCCTATATAATAGTATTGTTCGTATTGTTGGTTAGGGGGAAGTATACAAATACCGATACCTAACGAAGAATTTTTTCAAATTCTTATAATTTCACAAATTATGTATGGATATTTATAATGTTAATTAAATTAAGTGGGAATTTAATTAATGAAATGGTAATTTTAATAAAATAATATAATTTACATATTTAAATAATTAGAGAGTGTTGGTATTTGTGACTCAGTTATAAATATAGACACCTTTAACAAAACTAGATACAAATACATACAGAGTAAACATTCTAAATGGAGGTGCAGATAATATTCAACCAATAATATTGCTATAATTTAAAAAATAAAAACTCTCGAAATTATAATATATACAATCATGTGAATTAATAAAGATTCTACCATTATATATATATATATATATATATATATATATATATATATATATATATATATATAGATAATAATGTATGTAATAAATTAATAATATTTAGTAATAGTATATAGTATAGTTATATAGTTATGTAGTTATAATAGTATAATATATATATATATATATATATATATATATATATATGGAAAAGTAACCTAATACGGACACTTTAACAATAAATAGTCTTAACATTTTATGACTCATTATTTGTATTCAAAAATTACAATATATTAATACGATTATAAATATTATTGTGATTTTAAAATTGTATTTAATATTTTAATTCCATAGATAATGGGGGTGTCCGTATTCGGTTTCCATTTCCGAATACGGACACCCTGTATTATAATATGGATACCCTATATACCACTAGATAAACTATATATTATTGATGAATCAATCAGACAAATTACAATTACATTATATATAATTAATTTTATGAATAATTTAATATAATTTAATTAGTTAATAATTTATTTATTTTTATTATTTTTTAATTAATAATACAATTTAAGTATCTAAATAATACAAATGTTAGATTTAGCTTTATTGGTGATATTAATATTATAACGCACGCGATTTTTATTAATATCAGAATAGTTCATACAATGTGCGCTGATTGGTTATAGGGTGTCCGTATTAAGACATCTAGAGTGTCCGTATTAGGGACTTATATGACATCTAGATATATGCTTATAACTTAATGAATATTTGATACAAAATATAGAAATTATATATATAATTTTAGAATGCTTTATTTTTTAATGATATAGTGTTATGTTTTATATCGATACATTTGTATATTCTTGAGAAGGTTTTAAGTTGAAATTTGTTTTCATAAATTTAAAAACGTACTAAAAAATCAGTTTATTGGATATATCAACGTTATTTTGAATAATTAAAAAATAAAAAATACTTTTTTAGACTATTTATATAATTATGCATATTTTATTCATTAAACATTTTTTTGTAGGATTTATGGTTTCTGAGATACCGAGAGTGTCCGTATTCGGTTACTTTCCTCTATATATATATCATTTTATGTAAATACATTATTTTATAAACATGTAAAAATCATATTTTATAAGATATGCATTAATAATAACATATATATATTATTTAATATGTGTGATAGTAAATAACTGATGTAAACAAATCAATAGATTAATCAATATGTCTACGATTATAAAACTATAAAAACTACTTTAATATATAAATAACAACTATTTATTAATAATATAAATATAAATAATTGGATTTTCTCATCATAAAAACTAGACAATCAACTAATTGCATTTTCTCAACTATTGTTTACCTTAGTTATTAAATATTATTATACCAATTATTATTCACCTACAAACTTATATATATATATATAATGTATTATATTGTATATTATAATTATAATATAAATATATATTATATATAATATAATAATATGTATATATTGTAACATGATATATAGTAATCCTATTATATAGTATTATTATAATGATGTTTTTAATGAATTATATATATATATATATATATATATATATATATATTATAAATATAATATAATAATAATATTTATATATATTGTAACTCGATATATATTAATCCTATTATATAGTATTATAATAATTATATATTTAGTTATATATATCTATATATGACTTGCTTGACTTAGTTGCGTAGGACTTGGCGTCCCTTTACAGAACCTTTTGTACACTTGATTTTTGTAGACCTCTCGGTCTGCTGCCCTTCTTTCCAAGGTTAGAAGTGGAACGCCACTATTCTCTCTGATACCATCCGACCATCTCTTTAATGGAAGTCCTCTTGGTCTTGGATTGTGAAGTTCAACTTGTAGCTAGCATTAATCATATCTCGGCTTCTTGCTACATGACCGAACTAACGGAGTTGTCTTTTCATAATTACCTCTTCTAAAGTTTCAACTACGTTCAGTGATTTTCGAATCGCTATATTACTGAGGCTGTCACTCCTTGTAACTCGCAGGATAACTCTTAAACACTTCATTTCGAGAACTAACAGGGAATTGATATATGTTTGCCTCATTGTCTATGTCTCTGACCCGTATATATATATATATATATATATAGCTATAGCTATTGGGAGAATGAGGGCTTTGTAAAGTCTACTCTTGAGTTTTTTAGATACGCCTCTGGAAGTCCATATAGTCTCTCTCAGTCTGCCAAAAGCCTGGGACGCCATCGAAATTCTTTGCAGAACATCATCTGGACAGTTGGGGACGAGACTGCCCAAAAACTTGAACTGGTTAACTTTGGGGACAATATTATAGCCGATTTAATGTCCTTTTTTTCAGTTGTTAGGACTGCATATTTAAGTGGATTGATCTTTAGGCCCCATTTATGAAAGCGTTTTCTTGCTCTGAAGTTGCTATTTGCAATTTTCAAAAACAGCCGATGCTAAAGTTGTGTCATCTGCGTACCTGATATCAATACCTGACATTTCATCATCCAGTCGGATATTTCTATCTAAGCATGTGAGGCCCTTCATAACATGTTCTAGGAATATATTTAATAGGCTCGGCGACATGATGCATCCTTGTCTCACGCCCATGTTAACAGGGAACCAGTATGTTAGTTGCCCACCAGCAACTATATATTATATATAAAATAATATATTTATACATATATATATTTCTGTATCTAAACTTTTATATTATTTAAAAAAATATTAATCATTAAAATATGAATCATTAACCATTTGCATCCGAGCTGTTGATTTCTGTTCTGTTACAAAATGCCGAGCTGTTGATTTCTAATAGTTGATTTTTAATAGTAAATATTTAATTTAATCTTTATGTTCTCTGTATATTTTTGTTTTAATAGGGGAAAGTCTCCGATTACCGACCCCTAAATGATTATTTGTAATAATTTATTCAATATTAAATATATTTATTTGAAATTTTGTAATTAGGGTAATATTATAGCAATGAATAATGTGGCTATTATACATTTTTGATATAATTATATTTACAAGAATAAACAAGGGTGTCGGTAATCGGATACATGTGCCTAATACTGACCCCCTTTTCCTTTTACCGACCCCTAAAATAATCGTGGTATAAATAATTGTTGTATTATAATATCTAATAAAAATAATAGATATTAAATTTAAATTTAAACTTTATAGTAATTCTATTAAAATAGTGTATATTATTATTTCATATTTATGTATTAATCAGTATATATATAATCAACTGGAATCATGAATGCTAAATCTATATTAATGATACACAAACAATTTACGACATATTTAAAGTAAAATACGGATCTATTTTGATTGGATATTATAAATCACATGGGGGTCGATATTAGGGTAATTTAGGTGGTCTGAATTAGGGAAATCATATGGGTAGCTATAATTGAGATATATTGGTTAATAGTTATTCAAATTGAATTATTTTTATATTACTTGTAAACATTTTATTGATCTACAATAGTATGTGTAGTATTAAGTTTTCTTTTAATTAATAAAGTATTTACAATACTTTAAAAAAAGTTGTTACTCAAATATTTAAAAAGTAAAAACAGAATATTACATTTTATTAAATAACAATTGTAGGATTGAATATTTTTAAAAACAAAATACTTATTCATATTTATCATTACATTACTAACAGTTCATGTATATATATAATTATATAACCTCTTATAGTTACTGAGATACGACAGGGGGTCGGTATTAGGAGGGGGTCGGTCATCGGAGACTTTCCCCTATATATATATATCCATATGAAATCATACACTGTATACAGACGTACACAGTATTGCATATATAAATGAACAAAATTAACACAAGTATATAGATAATAACTAGTATTCTATTATAGATTTAATTATATTAGAATTTCTATATAAAAATACATTTTTTTATAATATTTTTATAAAATTATGTATATACAATTTATATACAATTTTAATATCTATAAACAATTAAATTATAAAAAAATCAATAATTTTTTTAATAAATCTTATAAAAAACATAATAAACATACACTAAAAAAACTATAAAAAATAGTTCAAAATATTTACTATTCATATACAACATTATAGAGTAACCTATATTGAAATTATAGTTAGAGTCATTTAAACTTACTATATATTACATTGCAGATTTAACAAATAGCAGTCCATGTGCACATACGTCTAATGTTTATTCATGGTATATTCATATATTTATAGTACCACTCTAAATCTATGGGTATAGTCTATGACCTCCATTAATACCCTGGCGACTGGTGTCGGCAATTACTCAGCTTCGTTATCCATCACCATACCAAGGACATATCCTCTAGGATCATGTTGACCTTTATATGAATCATACTATATATGTGATAACGTTAGCGATTACCTTATCTCTCTAGGTGTTTATATGCATGTGTTGATTTACGAACGGTGAGGTGTAGGTAATGATCTATTGTATATACATAGTATACTATTTAGTACACTAGAGTGTGGCGTATTGCAATTGTAATAGTTTAAACTTAAACAATTAAATATATATATATGAAATATCTCAAGTGTCTGTAGACAGTGACATAATAACAAATCAATGATCAGCAATCACAGCTGCTATTTGATTAATGAATATTTAATATAAATTAATTAATGAATATATATATATATATTTATTTATTAATAAATATAACATGATTAAGAAACGAGAACGAAAGGTAATAAAAATAATAATAATAATAGGCTGGAGTTATATAACATTCAGAGTTGCATACGTATACGTAATATATGATGTTATATATATATATATATATATATATATATATATATATATATATATATATATATAGATGTGTAGTGTATTAATGTGTGTTATATACATAGTAAGTTAAAAGATTTTCTACGGAATAATATAATACTCACGGGTAATTGTAACACAAATCTTGCACTTCTATTTGTACATAACAAACAACAGCGCCACCTACATATAGGTTCACTTTTCGGAATTATGTGTTGTTCATAATGCGTATCAAACTATACTCTTTAAAATGTAAAATAATATTTTTTGAATAATAATTATTAATTATTATGAAAACTAAGTGTTCCTTATTATATAACAAATATATAACAAAACAATATGATATGGTATTTTAAATATTATACATATATGTGTGACGTGTAAAAGATAATTTATATTGCATGTAATTTAATAGAATATTGAAAAAAACATCGTTGTATAAAAGCCGCGCGAAACCTAAATCTATTTCAGTGATTTCAATATTACCGCTAGCAGCGGCACGTATGAATATTAATCATGTTGCGTATATAGGGTGTGTTATACCTTTGGTCAGAGTGTAGTGAATACAATAATGTATACACTAAAGTATTAACTACTATAGTGTATTAACCACCATCATACATAGATCACAGTCTACAGCCAGTCCACGTATACGTATTAGTGTTCGAAATTAACGCGAACTGAAGAATTACGAACTGAAGCATTACGAACTGAAGCATTACGAACTGAAGCATTACGAACTGAAGCATTACGAACTGAAGCATTACGAACTGAAGCATTACGAACTGAAGCTTGCCTTATTTGAACCCGAACTGAAGCTTACATTTAACTAAAATAACGGTCCCGGACCGAACTGAAGCTTTGTTTAAATCGAACCCGAACTATTATTTAATTACAATCCTGGACCGAACCGTTGATATATATTGTCAATTTAAAAACTAAATTGTATATCTTTATTAATTCTATATTATCATAGATAAATAATGTAGGGGATATTATAAACTAATAGAAAAGAAAATATGAATTATTATATGAGTATTATATTATACTAATAATACTTATATAATTATTAGTATTAGTATTAGTACATATATATTAGTTTAATTTTACATAATTATCAACAGTTATCATTTTTATTTAAAATAGAGCTTTGACAAATACTTTAAAGTCGAATTAAATAAACATGTATTAGTTTGCGGGTGTAAATCCCGTCGGGATATTAATATAGGTATTAGAATAATATTTAGAAGTGATCTTATATAATTTTGTAAAAAAAAAATGATCAGCTCTCAATTACATCGTGGAATTCTTAACATGGGAATGGCTTCGAAGGGACATTAGAGCCATATGGTTATAAGTGAAAACGTCATATAAGATGGATGGAATGGAAGGACTCCTCTAAATAGAATTAAAATAACACTATTATTAAGGCTTAGAAGCTTTACTCATATTTTTAGAATTTTGAAGCAAGTTCGAACTATTCCACTTATTTATGAAGCAGGTTCGAACTATTGCATTATTTTACAAATGAACTATACATTTTATTTGAGTGAAGCTTCGAAGCACCAGTAGTTGGGATCATTTCGAACACTAATACGTATATATTACCCATGGTATATATATATAGTATATATTATATATATATATATATATATATATATAGAATAGTATGCACCCATGGATAATGTATACGTATGTATAGTCTATGTATGTGGTCTACGTCATATCTGAAGTCCGCAACCTATAGGTGATCACTATACTATAGTACTTTACTATAGTAAGCTGAATGTACAATTGTAAGCGTGCAACATTCACTCTAGGCATCGTGCATCGTGCAGCTGCTGCTGCTGCATCAGAATCACGATTATGGTATCGCAGCATCTGCGTGCATTTGTATCGGTTTGCACAATATATACATTGTATACCTATATATAGTTCACAATTTTAATTTTTTTTAATACATTACACATTTCATAATAATGTAAATAGCATTATATATATATATATATTTATTAATAATGTATACATTACAATATGACATACATAGTATGTTATTCAGCCTGTTCATTGTTTACCGCGGCAATAATCTATGCTAGAGGACATATACGAGGACATACGTGCGCAGTTACGTTTGATGTGATGTATTATAGCAGTACTGCAGTATACTACGTGGTGCATGTGTAATGTCTATGGGTGTTATTTGTTTATTTACGTATAGTTGTGTATGTATATAGATATATATATATATATATATATATATAGATATATATATATATATATATATATATATATATATATATTGTTATTGTTATTTTTATTTGATGGAGTCCTTTAATCCCTTCCAGGAAGTTAGATGAAGTTTTTCACTTATAACCATATATGGCTCTAATGTCCCTTCGAAGCCGCTCTCATGTTAAGGCATCCATGGTTTTAACGAGAGCCGATCATTTATTTATACACAATTATATAAGATCACTTCTAAATAATATTTTAAGATCCATTATATCAAATTAATTAATGGTCCGGACGAGGCTCGAACCCGTGTCCTACTGCTTGTGTGTCTGAAGCCTTAGCCAATGAGCCACACAGGCAGTTTACATATTTATTTTTATATATATATATATATATATATATATATATATATGTGTACGTGTGTGTATGTGTGTGTATGTGTGTGGTCTATATATGAATGAATTAATGAATGTATATTTATTTTCCCGAATATTGAATATAATAGACAGAAGGAAATTCAAAAGCTATAAATAGTTTATATTAATAATATCCTTATAACAAAAATATCATATATTGATTCTATAATAATAATAATAATAATAATAAAATAAGAAAATATTATAATAAGTATGTAATACGAGAATGATAATATAGAATATATACTTTAGTACAAGTAGTAGAGCGCTTTAACAATTAATAATTATGTTCATAAAATAAAAATAAAATAATACTATTATTGAGCGATTCATTTTGTACAGATCTGTAATCTTGAGATTACATGGAATATGAAGTCCTTAAGTTGTATAGGTCCCCTACATAACTGGCTAGGTGTGACTAGACTGTTGACTACATACATAGATTGTACGTGTATTGGTTGCAGCCTATAGGCCCTGAATAGGTATACCTATACCTAAACTATAGTTTAATATTAAATATATATATATATATATTTATATATTGTAATTGTATTAAAATTATCTCTGTATTGAATATATATATATATATACAAAAAAAATCATATATATATATACCAATGTGTAAAATATACAAATATACAAATAAACAAATAATAAACAAATAAACAAATAAACAAATAAAATATACAAATGTAAATAACATGAATAAAGAATATACGAATCGAAACTTTCCAAATTACCGAATGTTACCGAATAAGTATACAAATAATTCGTCAACGAATACGAATAATTTGTAATTATTTGTATTCATTTATATTAAAAATAAAATTGTTATATTTTAAATTGTATTTGTGTATTTTAAATTGGGTTATGTATTTTAAATTATGTTGTGTATATTATATTGATTTCACATATCCGATTGCACAAGGAACATCAGTTGCCAGAGAAATAATATTTTCAACTGCTATCAATATATAGTAAAATAAGCGTAATAGATTATCTGATGATATTATCATCATGATATGGTAGATATGTTAATATTTTTAACATTAAATAAATGTATTTCTTCTTAATAATTATTTTTCTTATTAATTATTTTAATAATAATAACTTATGTTTTAAAATATTTATTAAAATATATTCTGTAATGATGAATAAAATAGAACAATCAAATATGAAACGAATATTATAATTTGTATACGAATCTAATTATTATTTAGCTATTAATTGATATCCCTAGTATGTATACATATAGGCGATTGCAAATGTATGTATATACTACACTGTACAATGTACATCTGTACACTAGGGTAGACCGTTTTTAAAAGTTTTGCTAGCTAGCTCACAGTATGTCATCAATATTATATTAAACATATTTGTGAAGTTTCATCACAAAATATTTAATTTTAATTATATTGGTAGATCTAAGTACACTTTAATGATGACATATTTGCATTTAATGCAATCAATGTAAACTTCTATATTACCTATATATATTATGTATTTGTGTAAGTGTGCATTATCATACAAATAAAATATTTGACACATATGTATATACAGTCAACTCTCGGTAAGTCGGACTACTGATAAGTCGGAATTTTCGATAAGTCGGACACATTTAGTTGGTTTGGTTGGATTTGTATCTAGTTCCATGTTAAATTAATCGGATAAGTCGGATAAGTTGATTGGACAAGTCGGACTTTTCTATAAGTCGGACACATATTATAGTCATTTTTATGATTTTTATACTGGATAAGTCGGACTTTTTATAAATTGTCAGAAATGTTTACTTTAAATAATGAATATTATAATTATAGTAAATAATAGTACTATATTGTATATATTACTATATTTGTATATTGCTACGCATTTCATGTCTCATTTGCATGATATTCTGAATCTCGGATAAGTCGGACATCTCGCTAAGTCGGACATTTTTCCCGGACCCTTGCGAGTCCGACTTATCGGGAGTTGACTGTGCATATATTTTAATATTAATAAAGTAAAAAATTACGTAAAAATTTAAATTAATTTAAATTTAAAAAATTTGTATATTAATATTATTTATTCGATTATTTTTTTGATACATTATTTTCTATTAGATATAATAAAAAATAAAAATATTAATTTTTCTATCAACAAAATATTTACGAATAGTTTACCACAGCATTTATTTGTTGTTAAAATACTCAATAAAAGTAATTTTTTTTATTATTTCATTGATATTATTATTTTTCGATTTAAAAATAAATTAAATTTTCCGTTAGATCGGTTTAATTATTTAAAAAAAAAATGTTAAAACATTTGTTAAGGATGTTTTTATATACTACATATGCTAAAAGGCAATTTTTAATTGTAAACGATTTTTCCTTTAATATATTTGTAATTTAATTTTTTTTCGTAATTTTCAATGTAAATTCCTATCTTTTTTAAATATTGTTTAGCTTTCAGAATTTTTGTCGGTATTCAATTTTTTTAAATAATATCTATAATCATTAAGAGTTAGCTAGCACTTTTCTATGAACGTAACTAAAAATGTTACCAAAACAGTATCTCCTACTGTACACTGTACAGTGTACACTGTATATGTCCAATACTATTATATAAAGAATTATTTGTTAATTTAATATAGTAAAATATTATTTGAATTTTATATAGATTTATCAAAAGGATATCCAATATAATAAATACATAGGTACATCAATACATATATTATAATTACTATTATATATATATATATATATATATATATATATATATATATATATATATATATATATATATATCTATATATATATCGTTATTATAATATTTACATATATACTACTATGGAGCTTACACGATATGATGTTATTGTTATGATTTGTATTTATATATATATATATATATATATATATATATATATATATATATATGATTGTATCATCTATATAATACTTTGTCTTTATACGCACGATGTACGTCGTGCGTATAGGAAAATGTCATAAATATTAATTTCATACATTGTTGAATAACATTCTATGCAAATTCTATTTATAGATTTAATCACATATCACCGACTACAAATTAACGATAAAGGTATTCATAAGAATATATGAAAATACACATAAAAAGAGTATAACAAATATTGGAACTCGTAATAGGCCACGCCTACTATTGAAGTCACATGACACGAACACAGTATGTCACCGAAATATAATTAAATGGTTTCAATGATAATTTCCGTTTCACTTCAGCGTATATACCATATATGGTTATATATTTACATGTATATTCTAATTAATATAATACATCACTCATTGCACTTCATCTTTACTGATAGTGGCCCACTTAACAACATATTAACTATATCTTAAATACTAAAAGTATACATTATTTTTCGCAATAAATATATTTGCTAAATATTATTTAGTATCTTGTAATTAATTAATAGAATATTTAATTTTTTTAAATTTTATCAGAAAAATTTGTATTGAACTGAATTATAAATGCCCAAAAAATGGAGAGACATGAACCATTTTAATTATTTTGTTACATTTTATATAATAATCCATTTTATTAAATTAAAGTGAGCTTATAATTAGTATATAAGTAGCTAACTTAGCAGGGCGAGCTTACCTCGGCATCCTGTGTCTCATTTCTTCCACCCATCCCTATAATATGATAAATATATCTATAGAACGTATTAGTAATGCGGCGCTGTATGATGTGCCGTCCATTGGTTGGTCGATGAAGGTTCCGTCTTACCGATAGTCGTCCATATGGTTGCAGAGGAGAACATCACTGCAGTTAACAAGTTCTATTTATAGTTTTATTTCCCCAGTATTGTCCGGTGAATCTTAATATGTTCTTTCGTATGTACTTATTCTAACTAGAAATATTACCACAGATATCTTTATTCGACATGTGATGATCACAATGTGATCCATCTGAAATGTATTCAGAATAGAACATTTCAATCGTATATGGCTAAGCTATAATGGCTTCATCAACTTTCTTCTCTAAATATGATGTTAAAGTCCATGCGATTGAACAACGCGTACACATTTGACGGTTGCCCTAAATAAGTTGATTTTAAGTCTGAACGAGAGACTAGACTTTCATTTTGTATTAATGTTATTTAATGCGGCCCGTGTTATTTCTATTCTGACATTGACGTCAGTTAAGTGAATTGATACGATACCGAGCTACCTCGCTAGTGATGTCGTTAACGCGTGTGTGTGTGTGTGTGTGTGTGTGTGTGTGTGTGTGTGTAGCTTACAGTTATAGTAAACAGCTGTAGCTTACCGCGCGTAAGCTTTTCGTACCCGTGCTTTATCTCGATTCAAGCATATGTATTTCGTTTTATGTGCGTTGATTTCAAGACCTATTTCTTTAGATATTTCTTCGATTTGATGTTACAGTACTTGTTATTCTTTAATATTATCATCGATGACACCCAGGTGTATAGCTATATGATAGAGCTATACCATCGGAATAAGCAGTGTCGGTGAAGTGAAATGTTCGATATCGTTTGATCTTACGTTTTATAGCGGTGATATACATATGGTTATTGCCAGTGTTATTCTCAATACATATGTATTATTTAATAAGTTTAATAGGTTTATCTAATGCGATTAAAATAACTCTAATATTTTAATGATATATTGAATCAAATGCCTGATTAAAAGCAAGTGTAGTTTCAGATTTCTCCCTCCAATTATCGGCGAATGGTGGCGAGTATTTTTCCTGCCGTAGACCTATTAGGTCAGAACCGTTGTGCTTGTTCCTTACATAGGATCGATGTCTTATCATATTTAACAGCATCAGCTTATATATCCTGTTAGAGTGATACCCCGATAATTGTTTGCGATGGAAAGGTTTAATTTTGGAGGGAAGGAAGTTGACATACTTGTGTAGATATACCTATATATATATATCTAACCTATACGTTTTTGAGAATATATACCATTGCAGGGATTTAGTAAGATATCTTGCAATTCAGATAGCTTCTATATTTAAGCTAGTATTTCAACTTTCCTATTTTATATACATTAGTTCTTTTATTACTTCGTCCGGAGTGAAAGGAATTGTGTTATGTTTAATTTGGTACAATTTCAGTAATGTAATCATTATAGACTATTCGTGGTTTATCAAGTAGGTTCTTCCTAGTTCCTGAACCCTATTATTCCATACTTTAATTATTTCTTATTGATTGTTAGTTTAGCTCTACATGTATCCTTTCTTCGACTTACTCCATGCTCATGGTTTTCCATGATAATGTATATTTTTATTGCTTACAGAAATTTGTATTTTGTTAATCTTATTTTGAACATATTCTTTTTCATATGTATACAGTGTATACTATATATATCAAAAATAATAATTTATACATTATTATTTTTTTAATTTACTAATGTTTTCTGTTGATAGAATAGCATAGTTGATGTCTATTAGTTAACATATAGATAGTTATCAATAATAAACTGATTATTCATATCACAATGAAAATACGTTGTTGTCTTTTCATTAGTTTACAATAATTTACAGATAATATTAAAATTATATTTGTATCAATAACGATATCAATACATTCTATAAAGGGAGGGAAATTTACCAGATTTATTGGTAGATTATTGATAGAACTTTCAATTATAATAATTATATTAGAGTATACTACCTTTTTATATCTATTTTTAGTGAATAATAATTTGTAAATATAAATTAAATTGCATACTACACTTAATTTTATAATACTATTTATAATACATTATATCTTTCCTTAGAATAATCTTTGCTATTATTCACAATTATATGAATTTAACCGACTTTATGATGATTTTGTTTATTATTGAATAATATATATAAATATTAAATATTTGAATTATATGTAATAATTATATATTAATTTTTTACAATTATTACATTTATATATATATATATATACAGTCAATTCTTGGTAGTCGGACTACGGATAAGTCGGACACATTTAGTTGATTTGGTTGGATTTGTATCTAGATCCATGTTAAATTAATCGAATAAGTCAGATAGGTTGGATTGGATAAGTCGGACACATAATATAGTCAATTTTATGATTTTTATACTGGATAAGTAGGACTTTTTATAAATGTCGGACATTTTTAATTTGAATAATGCATATACATATATAATATATATTATAATTTTAGTAAGTAATATTATTGAATACAGCCATTTATGTTATTGATTGTTTCATAATTCAAATTTTTGGTAACCATTTAACTCACGTTGCGCGTTGCATGTCTTATTTGCATGATCTTCTGAATCTCGGATAAGTCCAACACTTTTCCCGGTCCATTGCGAGTCTCACTTATCGGGAGTTGAATGTATATATATATATTGTTATTGTTATAATATAATTGTATATATATATATATATATATATATATATATAAAATTGTATACATTTAAATAATATGCTATTTATATAATATTACGAGACCTATATAAACACAACAATGTGACACGTATAATAATATATTGTTCTATGTTGATACTAATACGTCTATGATTACATTAGCTGTTGTATATTAGTAGCAATGATAAACAGTACAGTTGTAGGCAATATTATTGGTAATAGTTTATTTATTTATTATAATATATATATATATATATGTACATATTTATATATGCAAGGTAGAAGCTGGTTGTATCGAAATCCCAGGCACATTCGACAATATATCGATACAAGTTGTAGCCTAAGCGCTATCACTCCCTATCAATAATCCAGCTATATATTATTATATTTACAAGTGTAAATACAATTTAATGTATCTACTATAAATTTAA
>OZ025239.1:100988870-100996370 GCA_964019155.1 Osedax fenrisi
GTAGTATGATTGTAGTATGATTGTAGTATGATTGTAGTATATTGTAATGCTATACAATATACATAGGCATATATAATAACTTATTTAATATTATTATATTACATTATAGTAATAATAATACTATTTACTTATTTAATCACGTATACAATTATACGGTATACAAATAGCGGATCCTGCAAATAATGAACCCCTCAAGAAGTTGTAGACTTATACATGTTATAAATAATTGAGAAGGTCCCCTGACAATGCAATACAAATAGTAACATTATTTTTCTTATGTTTTGATTACATTTTTATTAAGTTGTTGGTAAACACAAGAGAATAACAATGAACAACACGATCGTATATTTTTAATATACATGCTAATAACGGACTATATATATCCTATAGGATAGTATATTATGACAGTTAATATTTATTTTTTTTACACGGAAATGATATTTATATAGATATATAAGGGTCAATAGTTTACAGTCAATATATAGTAGTATATTAAAGTACTCTATATCTATTATAACTGAGGGTCCATGTGACATGGGTTAAAATCAGTAAATTATTAATACAAGGTTTAAATTACTTAAGTAATTACCTCTTAATGCTATCTGAACATTTCTTGCTTCATTAAACCATATTATAATGGGCTTTTCTCTTGCTTCATAGGGATACCTTCATAGTGATAGCTTAACTCGATGTGTTTGGTAACTGTAGGTTTGTCATCCATCGCATGTACACGTATTTATCAGGAATAACACGTTCTTTATATTTAACTCAATCCGCAAGTAATACCCGAAAGTAGTACCCGCTATTGTTTATCCTACTCCTGATTGTAATGCTATCTCTTTTCTCGGTTTAACAGAATATTGTTTTCCATTTCTATCACGTGATAACACGATACAATGTTCCTATTGGTTATGATAACATGATAATACATGATCAATAATCATATCAATCTATATTATTAATACGAATACACATATGCATTGTAAACTCGCCGTGTATATTAAATATGCGGATGTCAGTGAAATAATTGATGCTTTCGAACTATGGTGCTGGAGGTAACTGCTCGGAGTCACCTACTTAGACAGGAAGAGAAATACCGAGATAATTTTATATCATAAAACCTAAAGCTACGCTCGAATCTAGAATTGTAAAGTCTGCAGTATCATATTTCGGACACTTTGTTAGAGCAGATGTGATGGAATTACAAATGATGCTGGGAAGAATGGAAGGTCGGCGAGGAAGAGGCAGACCTAGTTGCTAATTATCTCGACAATATAAACAAATATTTCTCTACAGATATCACGAATCTGCGACTAGATGCTAGAGACAGAGCGGGATGGAGAATAGCTACCATGGATGTCGCCAGGGGTCGGTTTCGACTCGACGGCACAAGGTAACAAGTATGTCATTGTATAGTTAAATAATTATAATTTATATTAATATATTGCTTATCAAGAGCGTATACATTCTATCATGATGTGTAGGTTAGCATAGTGTAAACACTTTATTGTGTTGAGATTTCATAGTGATACATAAGATCGCTCTTTCTAAATAACATTATATACATTATATAAATTATATAAATTAACTAATTTTTAATTAATATAGTGTACCCTAATATTTTCAAGTAGTGTACCCTAATTTATATTAATACGTGTAAACAACTATTCCAAATAGTACACTATCAATTAGGGTATACCCTAATTTATAAAATAATGCAATAACTTAATAGTCTTATCTATAGATATTATATAATAGTGTAGGCCTACTTTAATTTATAATAGTAATATCAAATATTTGTGAAGCAAATATATAACACTCCATATCTACGTGATTATTATTCATACATCCCGCTGCTAGTAGCAGTATCGAAATCGATTTATGTTTGTCGCGATTTGCATACTACAATGTTTTCATTGCTCTGTTAAATTACATACAATATAAATTAGTTTTTACTAGTTTTTAATAAACTTAAATTTATTATAATTAAAAAAAATAATAATGAAAATATAAAATAATATATATTATTTATGAATATAATGTTAATAAGGTTTGTACGGTTTTAATGTCATTAATGTAATATGAATAACAATGAAATAATATAAATATAATGTATAACACAATCAATATTGATTGTTATTATATATAATATAATTACAACTATTACTTATGGATCCATCAGTAATAATAGAAAACATTTCTCCTTTTTCTTATAAGAAAATCTATAGATCTATAGATTACGGGTATTTCTCGTGCAATTTCTTATAATAATATAACTAATTAGATAATATATAATAATTGTAAAGTAGTACCTTTTCATTATATTCAAATATTTTCTTCATTCAAATAAAATAAAATCCTTCGATAAGTATTTTGGTTTTTAATTTTACAAAGTAAACATTATATAAGTTATATATATATATAGGTATATACCTATATTGTATTTAAAAATAATATATAATACATATACATATTATATATATATATACAGTGATGTCGGGATCGCAAGAATAATTAAATAAAAATGGTAAACATATTTCATAGTCTACAAAATGCACTGTATATCGTTAACACCACAAACACTTAATATGTTCAACACATTATAATACGTTAACACGCGGTATAAATATACATTATTTGTAATCATTATTTGTTTAGTAAGTATAAAATAACGTATAATATCTATTATTTAAATATAATATTTAGTTAAAACAGCGTACTAGGTAAACACAATTTTATGACGTATTAATGATGAGTTAATGTTAGTATTTAATTTATAATACTAAAGAGGACAAATATAGTTACTGAAATAAATTAAAATATAATAATTAAAGTGCCATGTTTACTGTTAGGTTTTCTGGTTTTCAACATATCTAAAGCAGTTTTTTTCTTTATAGGAACGTATATATATATATATATATATATATATATATATAGAATATAGTATAGAGTTAAATATAACTTGTATTAATAATAATAAAATGTATATTTATTTGTGAATAGATATAAGAAAATTAATTAACTGCAAAGATATATCGATCGTAAGAACGATGTACACAAAACAGTAGTAAATTCACCCCCATACATATCATAAACAGGATTATATTCTTCACGGTCATGTACTCTTGGTAAAGCATGCACTAATTATAAATAAAATATATATTATCATAACCATAATTATATAAGCATAGCACTAATTACTAAGGTTAAGTTTTATCATTATAAACTGGAGTTAGTCGGCATATTTAAATACATATATACATATACATATATACACACAGAAATATATTATTATTTTATGTTATAATAAAAAATAGGTTTATCACTGGAGTTTTGTAAATCCCGTAAAAATTAAATTTAATTTATAAATAGTAATATTAATTATTAAAATAAAAACTAAAATTATTATTATTTGAATAAATTTAACATATATTGATATTTTTCGAGTATTTCATAGATGATTTAAATTAATTGAACAATACTCGGATGGGTATGAAGGCTGTATAATGACTAACAGCAATTTTATTTTAGAAAATAATGCACTTTAATTCTAAAAATATATCATATATTTATTACTATTATAATATAACTTATACTATGTAGGTTAACTATAAGTTAACTTAAATTATCAATTATAATTGATAATTATCAATAGTAGTTTTATATATATATATATTCAAATTATCACACTGAACGATATTACAAGTTGTAATTTACAACTAGATTTTATTTAATCGGCCTGTCAATTTGAAAAAATCAGATTATTTTCTCAACTATTTGATACACAAAAATTAACAATAATATTGTTTAAATGGTGCCACTATTTACGTTTATAACTAAACTGTATAGAGAGAGAGGATAACTTAACGCGTCCCTTATCGTGATATATTGATATTTAAACAATTCGTGTCTCGGTACATTACCTAACGACACTCTACGCATGACCACTATACGCGTGTGTGTGTGAGTCACTAATAAAGCATCACGTGGTTATAGATAATAACGTACAATACCTCTACGAGGATCAAGTACTAATGTACCTATGCTAGTACTAATGTACCCATACTTTACTTAGGTGCACGATAGGACTTCAAGTAAATCATGTGTATACGTGTTATCTTTAATACTGTGCAGCCCTTGCTAAGGGTTCCTCAGCCCTCATTCGTTACGTAATGCTGACCACAGTCCTAATAGCTAACACACCACTTTACACATCATGTGTTATAGTTATCTAATATGCCCTACCCTTTATACTTTCTATTATATATTCGGCTATGTATTTGCTTAAATAAGTTATCAAACGATCATATATTTTATTTATATTAATTATATATAGAATTATATTTGATTAATTTAAAATTTTATTTTATTTATTATCTATGTTTATGCCTGTATTGATTCTATTTTTAACTTAATTGTTTGTATCCATGGATACTTAATTTATTTTCTATTATTAAAATTTATAATTTAAATTTATTATTTTTATTCCAACATTTTTAAAAGTAAGTTGTGTAAATATAAAAAATATATATATATATATATATATATATATATCTAAATATTAATTTAATGTTTATATTTATTTGATTACATACTTTTAATACATATATGAAGTATTAGCTAATATGCCATACTTTATACTTTCGATTATATTATCGGCTATGTATTTGCTTAAATAAGTTATTAATCAATCATATATTTTATTTATATTAATTATATATATATATATATATATATATATATATATAAATTCTAGAGAATTATATTTGATTAATTTAAAATTTATTTTATTTATTATCTATGTTTATACCTGTATTGATTCTATTTTTAACTTAATTGTTTGTATTCATGGATACTTAATTTATTTTCTATTATTAAAATTTATAATTTAAATTTATTATTTTTATTCCAACATTTTTAAAAGTAAGTTGTGTAAATATTAAATATATATATATATATATATATATATTAATTTAATATTTATATTTATTTGATTACATACTTTTAATACATATATGAAGTGATATTAATTAATAAATTTCAAATTAAGTAATGAATAAAATACAATTAATCTATTAAACCTGCAGGTACCTATCCGACATCCCGCTCAAACATCCACACAATGTCAGCATCCAGTAACAATACTTCCACTAACACCAAATATAGTTTTTCAAATGGTTAGGAGTAGTATTGTTAAATATACTATATTAATATATTAATATACTATACAACATAATTATATTATAGAGTATACAACATAATTATATTATATAGTATATAACATAATTATATTATATAGTATATTACATATATATGTAACATATACTATATAATATGTCATAGAGTATACTTATATATGTTTGATATATATTGAGTTTATATATATATATATATATATATATATATGTTTGAGATATATATTTGATACCATGGTGTACACAGTCTGCACACCCATGTATATCGATACATATGTATACCTTATATTGTGATAACTATGTAGTACTATATTATATGTTATATATTATAATGGTATACTCCTATAGGAGTACATATGAATGTTCATGTTATGAAATGATGAGTTTTGTATATATATAAGTGGTATATTGAATGTATATTATTATTAAATTATTATCGTATTAATATTATTATTATTTTTTTTCCCGCACGAGGGAAGGTGTCTACATTTTAGTGCTAATAAACTTAATATCATCATCATCATATAACTGTTATAATGATTTTAAAGAATTATGACTAGATATATAGTATTGTATACTCATGCATGTGTACGTAGGTAATATATAGGTACGTATATATTATAATAGTAAATATAATGATATAGTAGCGTATATTTGTTATGTAATGTAACTATAGCTCAGAAAGCTGCCCCGCTTCTCCAGCGGTTAATGGGTTAACCTCTGGCTAAAGGGGTTAAAAACCCTTTTATAGGGTAAATCTAACTAATTCGGATACTATCGTATTACGGACAGTGTCCGTCAGACCAACATGGACATATCCTATATATATAATTATCCTATATACCTATAGTATAGTATTAGCCAGTTCATACAATTATTAATGTACAGTTATTAAATATCAGTTATATAGATATTTTTTATTTTTGTATTATTTATAATTTTTATTTATAAACAAACAACCTACTTGTTCTTTACATTTCTATATTATGCCATATTTATTATTTATCGTTAATTTAATATTTAGTTATATATATATATATATTTGTTTATAGCATTTAGAAAAATGAAAAATGCAGTTTGTAAAAGTAACAAGCAATACAGTATCATAGAAAGTTAGTATTAATTTTAATAATATATTAAATTATATTATTATAATGTAAATAATAATAATAATATAATTATGAATATATATTTGAACATAATTTCAGTTTTTAAATTATTTATCATATTAATATGATTATCTAATAGCATTACTATTGAATAGAAATTGTAATGTTAATAATATATAACCTAACTTTCAATATTTCGTACAGAAGATAGCAAATATCGCGAGAATAAACGTTAGTAATCATTAATAGTCTTATTGATCATATTAATAGTACCTATAGGTACTATAGAATATATATATTCTTGTATTATATTTATATATATATATATATATATATATATATAAATATAATACAAGAATATATATATTCTATAGTACCTAATATATATATATATATATATATATATATATATATATATATATATATATATATATATATATATATATTTATATATAAATATAGAACTGATAGAAAATCGTTTTGTATTTCAATTATTGGCCCAAAATTATGGAATTATTACTATAATATGACAAATATTAAAAAAAATATTATCACTTTTAAAAAAGACGTCACCAAATGTTTTTAAAGTTTTACTAATTTTTGTTATATTGTTTTATTTATCACTATTTTTTATTTTATTGACTATTTCTATATTTATATTATATTTTTATATTTATACACTTTTATATTATTATTTCTACTATACTCATAATTTTTTATGATCATTTTTATGATCATAAGTTTTACTTCAATATCTATCCGTGTTCTTATACCAAATTCTGAATTATATATATATATATATATATATATATATATATATATAACTGCATGTGTTGGCTGAGGCGTAATACATACAAATAGGAGGTCGTGGATTTAATCCCTTCTAGGACAAATAAAATAGGTCATGAAATAATCTCGGGAAATAATATTTGGAATAGATATTATATAATTGGTAAACAATTTTAAACCTTAGAAACTAATCTGAAATTGTATATTGTAATTAATTATTATATTGTATTTAATTATATTTATTAGATTTTGTAATCATACATTTAATCTACAAATTAAATCTTTTTTAATGTAAATTATATAGTATTGGTAGATATTTTAAACTTACTCAAAAAAATATATTTGATAGACAGTTTCAACTATAGCCTATAGGCACAAATAATGATATATAGATATTAAATAAAATT
>OZ025239.1:101001370-101033870 GCA_964019155.1 Osedax fenrisi
ATTATATTTAAGTATATCTACTATTTTTATTTGATATTATAATACTACAATTATTTATACCACGATTATTTTAGGGGGTCGGTATTATAATACCTATAGGTACATGAATCCGATTACCGACCCCCATGTTTATTCTTGTAAATTAAATTATATCAAAAATTTAAAATAGTCACATTATTCATTGCCATAATATTACTCTAATTACAAAATTTCAAATAAATATATTTAATATTGCATAAGTTATTACAAATATTCATATAGGGGTCGGTAATCGGAGACTTTCCCCTATATAGTTTCACTTATATAGGTAATAGTCGGTTCTATGAGATCTACTTTTACCTACTTTTATATAACATATTTTGTTTTCTGTATACATTTTAACCTGATTAAAATAGTGGATTATTATAACTACGTATCCTATTATATTCTATAGCTATATTATATTATAATATATAATTAAACATGTATGTATACGATGATAAAGTTACGCCTTCAATATGTTATAATACAATTACATAAACAATGAGAAACTATTTTTAGTTATATGCTATGATATATTTATCTTTGTTGTTACCTACCTATTATTGTGTTTATAATTGTACACACAATATGAATATAAATAAAAGTATTATATGTATTTATTACGGGTTTCACAAATTATTTGCGGGTTTCACATTACCGATTAAAGGGCTTCAAATTAGTGATAAATGTTATATTGTTGTATAAATTAATGTATTTATTGCTACCTATTAGACGATGTATGTTCATAGAGAACGTATCATTATATACTGTATACTGCATTAGTAATGACTTAATGTGAATATTAGTTGAGTTTAATTACAGTTAGGACTAATATGTATAATAACAAATAGGATAAATTCTTATTAATATATCATATATAAATAGTTAACATTACTTTGTTTAATATACTCTAAGATATAGTTAAGTAATAAAAGTTAAAATAAAGTTAAGATATATAAAATAAGAGTATTATTTATTTATTAAATTTAATTATTTATATTTATATATGTATACATTTTATATATAAAATAATTAAAATGTATTTCATTGAAATATATATTCATATATAAATACATTTATATCTTAATATAAAACACAAATGTATAACGATCAACAAACGTATTAATGAAATAATTACTATATATATACCAAACAATATTTAACATGGACATTATTGTTATTCATAGAAAAACACTAAAGCAATGCAAATTTATATCCGGTTTCAGTTGTCGTCAATACTTCGTCTCAAAATATAATTGTAATGCGACTTGTTCAGCACATCTTTGATGACGATGTTATCGAAGCCAGCGTCTTTAAACAATCTCGTCAGCGATTCCTTACCGCACGAAGCACCTAACCCTAACCCTCCGTCGAAGTGCGTAGACACGGGTACGCAGTGGAACAACGATACCCCGTAGTAGTACGGAGCTAGCGGGTTGTCCATGTTCAGTTTAGGGGCGGAGCTGATTCTCGGCTCTATTACGGTAACCACGCCCCCTCGTTTTAAAACTCTCGATACTTGCAAAAGAGCGACGTCCGACCGGGGTACGTCGTGAATCACGTCCCAGCATATCACTAGATCGAACTTTGAACTCCACTCGGATGGCATTTCGCATGCGTCGTTTACGCTGAACTTGAGATTCGAAAGAGATTTTCCGGACGCGTTTTTTTCGGCCGATTCTATCGCCTCTTTTGAAATATCAAAACCATAAAAGATAGAGTTTGGGAATCTTTGCGCCATTGCAATAGTTGTCAGACCAGTACTGCAACCAGGTTCCAGAATATTTATTCCTTTTTCTGAAATATCAATATTAATATAATTATATGAATATATTTATAAATACTTATTAATATAAAAAACATAAATTTCTGAATAACTTCAATAACATTATAGATGAATATAATTAACTGACTTTGAACAACTTTTATAATTAATATATTTATTTTATATAACATATTATATTATATAATAATATAGTGAACATCGTACATATTTTTCATACAAAAATATATTGTGCATTATTATAATGATTTCTTACCTAGTTTTTCAATTATTCCATCAATGTCTTCAAGATCTTCAAATGTATTTATATTCATGTTCTTTTTTTTTATTTAAATCATTTCTCCATTCGTGAAAGTCATCGTAGCTTATACCTTATTTAATATCTAATGTAAATAATATGATAGCAGCATGTAACATATATATAACATATTATGTGACTATGTAGCGATATACCGTATATGGCAATATAGTCTATTGTCATTGTTGACACACACACACACACACATATATATATATATATATATATATATATATATATATATATTAAGTAATATCTTAACACTATAGCTATACAATTATAAATAATATTATATAGATATGATAGCAAGATAGCAAGAGCTACATTAATCTTATTACGATCAACATTATAAAATGAAAATATATAACTATGTATCATATATTAATTTATCTAATTCGCTACATAATAAAGTAGTATGTTTAATCATATATATATATATATATATTATATAGTATTAGGAATATTAATATTTTATAAATTATTAACCAAATTAATACAATAGGTTACTTAATTAATATTTTAAATAAAATTAAGTTTATTGTATTTTGTTTAGCATATTTATAATCGTGCAAAAATATCAAATATATATATATATAATTATAATAATAAGTCAAGAAGTGAACATCACACTTGTGTGAACACCACTGATAGATAAACAAAGAACGCATTACAATACAGTGAGTGTGTGCGTGTGTAACCTCTTGGCCCATCTTTACGCATGACTTCGAGTAGATCGTTCCGCACGGCTGCACACAACGGTACGACCTCCAGCATGTAGACCACATCCGAACTGTTCACCTCCGAGTGAAGTACGGCTCGTCTGCTTGCCGGTATCGTGAACGTTTGCGAACTCAAATCATCGGCTGTTTTAGTTGTGTATGACATCATTATGTAAAACTCATTCACAAGTTTAGTTAGTGTATAAGTGTATAGGTGTATAAGTGTATATGAACATTTATATTTTAAGACTTAAAATGTGTATAATATCAGTTCAGTAATGATAAACTATATGTTATTTTATGTAAATTACACAATAAACAACATATTTATTATTTGTTGATACAAATATTAGTATATTTAGGCTTTCATTATAAAGTCTGCTTATTTTTATTTTTAAATATGCCAACAATAATATATATAATAATATATGTTAAACTATGTGCTTATATAACATTATTTTCTTAGATACATTTAGTAAATTTGACTTCATATTTAGATATGCATAAATTAAATATATCATTTGTATGTTAATTTTAAGAGTAAGATACAATTTGTGGTTGTAGAGAGTGAGGATGAAGTAATGCATACGTTAACGGTGGTGCTTTCTTTACTATAGAATTTACTTCATAGTTATTATTTTAATTATGTAAATGATGTAATAAATAGTCAAGAATGGTTAATATATGGTTAATAAATAGAATTTTAAACATATATACAATTTTACAGTGGCACACTCATTAACATTATATTTCACACATAATATAATATTAAGAATGTCGGCCTGGTATGATATTAATCTATGCGTATCTAAATATGAAATCAAATGTACTAAATGTATCTATGACACAAATGTTATATCAGTAAATAGTATAGAATATATTAATATAAATTATGAGGAATTATTAGTAATGTACGAAACACGTTGTAGGTATGTAGGTAGGTAACTATGTAGGTAACCATGTAGGTAACTATGTAGGTAACCATGTAGGTAACTATGTAGGTAACTATGTAGGTAACTATGTAGGTAACTATGTAGGTAACTAGGTAGGTATGTAGGTAACTATGTAGGTAACTATGTAGGTAACTATGTAGGTAACCATGTAGGTAACTATGTAGGTAACTATGTAGGTAACTATGTAGGTAACTATGTACGAAACACGTTGTAGGTAACCATGTAGGTAACTATGTAGGTAACTATGTAGGTAACCATGTAGGTAACTATGTAGGTAACTATGTAGGTAACTATGTAGGTAACTATGTAGGTAGGTAACTATGTAGGTAACTATGTAGGTAACTATGTAGGTAGGTAACTATGTAGGTAACTATGTAGGTAACTATGTAGGTAACTATGTAGGTAACTATGTAGGTAACTATGTAGGTAACTATGTAGGTAACTATGTAGGTAACTATGTAGGTAACTATGTAGGTAACTATGTAGGTAACTATGTAGGTAACTATGTAGGTAACTATGTAGGTAACTATGTACGAAACACGTTGTAGGTAACCATGTAGGTAACTATGTAGGTAACTATGTAGGTAACCATGTAGGTAGGTAGGTAGGTAACTATGTAGGTAACTATGTAGGTAACTATGTAGGTAACTATGTAGGTAACTATGTAGGTAACTATGTAGGTAACCATGTAGGTAACTATGTAGGTAACTATGTAGGTAAC
This sequence comes from Osedax fenrisi, assembly GCA_964019155.1. Classification (NCBI taxonomy): domain Eukaryota; kingdom Metazoa; phylum Annelida; class Polychaeta; order Sabellida; family Siboglinidae; genus Osedax; species Osedax fenrisi. Next base: position 101,005,866 of record OZ025239.1, read on the forward strand.
TATGTAGGTAACTATGTAGGTAACTATGTAGGTAACTATGTAGGTAACTATGTAGGTAACTATGTAGGTAACTATGTAGGTAGGTAACTATGTAGGTAACTATGTAGGTAACTATGTAGGTAACCATGTAGGTAGGTAGGTAGGTAACTATGTAGGTAACTATGTAGGTAACCATGTAGGTAACTATGTAGGTAACTATGTAGGTAACTATGTAGGTAGGTAACTATGTAGGTAACTATGTAGGTAACTATGTAGGTAACCATGTAGGTAGGTAGGTAGGTAACTATGTAGGTAACTATGTAGGTAACTATGTAGGTAACTATGTAGGTAGGTAACTATGTAGGTAACTATGTAGGTAACTATGTAGGTAACCATGTAGGTAGGTAGGTAGGTAACTATGTAGGTAACTATGTAGGTAACTATGTAGGTAACCATGTAGGTAGGTAGGTAGGTAACTATGTAGGTAACTATGTAGGTAGGTAACTATGTAGGTAACCATGTAGGTAACTATGTAGGTAACTATGTAGGTAACTATGTAGGTAACTATGTAGGTAACTATGTAGGTAACTATGTAGGTAGGTAACTATGTAGGTAACTATGTAGGTAACTATGTAGGTAACCATGTAGGTAGGTAGGTAGGTAACTATGTAGGTAACTATGTAGGTAACTATGTAGGTAACCATGTAGGTAGGTAGGTAGGTAACTATGTAGGTAACTATGTAGGTAACCATGTAGGTAACTATGTAGGTAACTATGTAGGTAACTATGTAGGTAACTATGTAGGTAACTATGTAGGTAACCATGTAGGTAACTATGTAGGTAACTATGTAGGTAACTATGTAGGTAACTATGTAGGTAACTATGTAGGTAACTATGTAGGTAGGTAACTATGTAGGTAACTATGTAGGTAACTATGTAGGTAACTATGTAGGTAACTATGTAGGTAACTATGTAGGTAACTATGTAGGTAACTATGTAGGTAACTATGTAGGTAACTATGTAGGTAACTATGTAGGTAACTATGTAGGTAACTATGTAGGTAACTATGTAGGTAACTATGTAGGTAACTATGTAGGTAGGTAACTATGTAGGTAACTATGTAGGTAACTATGTAGGTAACTATGTAGGTAACTATGTAGGTAACTATGTAGGTAACTATGTAGGTAACTATGTAGGTAACTATGTAGGTAACCATGTAGGTAACTATGTAGGTAACTATGTAGGTAACTATGTAGGTAACTATGTAGGTAACTATGTAGGTAACTATGTAGGTAACTATGTAGGTAACTATGTAGGTAACTATGTAGGTAACTATGTAGGTAACTATGTAGGTAACTATGTAGGTAACTATGTAGGTAACTATGTAGGTAACTATGTAGGTAACTATGTAGGTAACTATGTAGGTAACTATGTAGGTAACTAGGTAACTATGTAGGTAACTATGTAGGTAACTATGTAGGTAACTATGTAGGTAACTATGTAGGTAACTATGTAGGTAACTATGTAGGTAACTATGTAGGTAACTATGTAGGTAACTATGTAGGTAGGTAGGTAACTATGTAGGTAACTATGTAGGTAACTATGTAGGTAACTATGTAGGTAACTATGTAGGTAACTATGTAGGTAACTATGTAGGTAACTATGTAGGTAGGTAACTATGTAGGTAACTATGTAGGTAACTATGTAGGTAACCATGTAGGTAGGTAGGCAGGTAACTATGTAGGTAACTATGTAGGTAACTATGTAGGTAACCATGTAGGTAGGTAGGTAGGTAACTATGTAGGTAACTATGTAGGTAACCATGTAGGTAACTATGTAGGTAACTATGTAGGTAACTATGTAGGTAACTATGTAGGTAACTATGTAGGTAACCATGTAGGTAACTATGTAGGTAACTATGTAGGTAACTATGTAGGTAACTATGTAGGTAACTAGGTAGGTAACTAGGTAGGTAACTATGTAGGTAACTATGTAGGTAACTATGTAGGTAACTATGTAGGTAACTATGTAGGTAACTATGTAGGTAACTATGTAGGTAACTATGTAGGTAACTATGTAGGTAACTATGTAGGTAACTATGTAGGTAACTATGTAGGTAACTATGTAGGTAACTATGTAGGTAACTATGTAGGTAACTATGTAGGTAACTATGTAGGTAACTATGTAGGTAACTATGTAGGTAACTATGTAGGTAACTATGTAGGTAACTATGTAGGTAACTATGTAGGTAACTATGTAGGTAACTAGGTAGGTAACTATGTAGGTAACTATGTAGGTAACTATGTAGGTAACTATGTAGGTAACTATGTAGGTAACTATGTAGGTAACCATGTAGGTAACTATGTAGGTAACTATGTAGGTAACTATGTAGGTAACTATGTAGGTAACTATGTAGGTAACTATGTAGGTAACCATGTAGGTAGGTAGGTAGGTAACTATGTAGGTAACTATGTAGGTAACCATGTAGGTAACTATGTAGGTAACTATGTAGGTAACTATGTAGGTAACTATGTAGGTATGTAGGTAGGTAGGTAGGTAACTATGTAGGTAACTATGTAGGTAACTATGTAGGTAACTATGTAGGTAGGTAACTATGTAGGTAACTATGTAGGTAACTATGTAGGTAACCATGTAGGTAGGTAGGTAGGTAACTATGTAGGTAACTATGTAGGTAACTATGTAGGTAACTATGTAGGTAACTATGTACGAAACACGTTGTAGGTAACCATGTAGGTAACTATGTAGGTAACTATGTAGGTAACTATGTAGGTAACTATGTAGGTAACTATGTAGGTAACCATGTAGGTAGGTAGGTAGGTAACTATGTAGGTAACTATGTAGGTAACCATGTAGGTAACTATGTAGGTAACTATGTAGGTAACTATGTAGGTAACTATGTAGGTATGTAGGTAGGTAGGTAGGTAACTATGTAGGTAACTATGTAGGTAACTATGTAGGTAACTATGTAGGTAGGTAACTATGTAGGTAACTATGTAGGTAACTATGTAGGTAACTATGTAGGTAACCATGTAGGTAACTATGTAGGTAACTATGTAGGTAACTATGTAGGTAACTATGTAGGTAACTATGTAGGTAACTATGTAGGTAACTATGTAGGTAACTATGTAGGTAACTATGTAGGTAACTATGTAGGTAACTATGTAGGTAACTAGGTAGGTAACTATGTAGGTAACTATGTAGGTAACTATGTAGGTAACTATGTAGGTAACTATGTAGGTAACTATGTAGGTAACTATGTAGGTAACTATGTAGGTAACTATGTAGGTAGGTAACTATGTAGGTAACTATGTAGGTAACTATGTAGGTAACTATGTAGGTAACTATGTAGGTAACTATGTAGGTAACTATGTAGGTAACTATGTAGGTAACTATGTAGGTAACTATGTAGGTAGGTAACTATGTAGGTAACTATGTAGGTAACTATGTAGGTAGGTAACTATGTAGGTAACTATGTAGGTAACTATGTAGGTAACTATGTAGGTAACTATGTAGGTAGGTAACTATGTAGGTAACCATGTAGGTAACTATGTAGGTAACTATGTAGGTAACTATGTAGGTAACTATGTAGGTAACTATGTAGGTAGGTAACTATGTAGGTAACTATGTAGGTAACTATGTAGGTAACTATGTAGGTAACTATGTAGGTAGGTAACTATGTAGGTAACCATGTAGGTAACTATGTAGGTAACTATGTAGGTAACTATGTAGGTAACTATGTAGGTAGGTAACTATGTAGGTAACTATGTAGGTAACTATGTAGGTAACTATGTAGGTAACTATGTAGGTAACTATGTAGGTAACTATGTAGGTAACTATGTAGGTAACTATGTAGGTAACTATGTAGGTAACTATGTAGGTAACTATGTAGGTAACTAGGTAGGTAACTATGTAGGTAACTATGTAGGTAACTATGTAGGTAACTAGGTAGGTAACTATGTAGGTAGGTAACTATGTAGGTAACTATGTAGGTAACTATGTAGGTAACTATGTAGGTAACTATGTAGGTAACTATGTAGGTAACTATGTAGGTAACTATGTAGGTAACTATGTAGGTAACTATGTAGGTAGGTAACTATGTAGGTAACCATGTAGGTAACTATGTAGGTAACTATGTAGGTAACTATGTAGGTAACTATGTAGGTAACTATGTAGGTAGGTAACTATGTAGGTAACTATGTAGGTAACTATGTAGGTAACTATGTAGGTAACTATGTAGGTAACTATGTAGGTAACTATGTAGGTAACTATGTAGGTAACTATGTAGGTAACTATGTAGGTAACTATGTAGGTAACTATGTAGGTAACTATGTAGGTAACTATGTAGGTAACTATGTAGGTAACTATGTAGGTAACTAGGTAGGTAACTATGTAGGTAACTATGTAGGTAACTATGTAGGTAACTATGTAGGTAACTATGTAGGTAACTATGTAGGTAACCATGTAGGTAACTATGTAGGTAACTATGTAGGTAACTATGTAGGTAACCATGTAGGTAACTATGTAGGTAACTATGTAGGTAACTATGTAGGTAACTATGTAGGTAACCATGTAGGTAACTATGTAGGTAACCATGTAGGTAACTATGTAGGTAACTATGTAGGTAACTATGTAGGTAACTATGTAGGTAACTATGTAGGTAACTATGTAGGTAACTATGTAGGTAACTATGTAGGTAACTATGTAGGTAACTATGTAGGTAACTATGTAGGTAACTATGTAGGTAACTATGTAGGTAACTATGTAGGTAACTATGTAGGTAACTAGGTAACTATGTAGGTAACTATGTAGGTAACTATGTAGGTAACTATGTAGGTAACTATGTAGGTAACTATGTAGGTAACTATGTAGGTAACTATGTAGGTAACTATGTAGGTAACTATGTAGGTAACTATGTAGGTAGGTAGGTAACTATGTAGGTAACTATGTAGGTAACTATGTAGGTAACTATGTAGGTAACTATGTAGGTAACTATGTAGGTAACTATGTAGGTAACTATGTAGGTAGGTAACTATGTAGGTAACTATGTAGGTAACTATGTAGGTAACCATGTAGGTAGGTAGGTAGGTAACTATGTAGGTAACTATGTAGGTAACTATGTAGGTAACCATGTAGGTAGGTAGGTAGGTAACTATGTAGGTAACTATGTAGGTAACCATGTAGGTAACTATGTAGGTAACTATGTAGGTAACTATGTAGGTAACTATGTAGGTAACTATGTAGGTAACCATGTAGGTAACTATGTAGGTAACTATGTAGGTAACTATGTAGGTAACTATGTAGGTAACTAGGTAGGTAACTAGGTAGGTAACTATGTAGGTAACTATGTAGGTAACTATGTAGGTAACTATGTAGGTAACTATGTAGGTAACTATGTAGGTAACTATGTAGGTAACTATGTAGGTAACTATGTAGGTAACTATGTAGGTAACTATGTAGGTAACTATGTAGGTAACTATGTAGGTAACTATGTAGGTAACTATGTAGGTAACTATGTAGGTAACTATGTAGGTAGGTAACTATGTAGGTAACTATGTAGGTAGGTAACTATGTAGGTAACTATGTAGGTAACTATGTAGGTAACTATGTAGGTAACTATGTAGGTAACTAGGTAGGTATGTAGGTAACCATGTAGGTAACTATGTAGGTAACTATGTAGGTAACTATGTAGGTAACTATGTAGGTAACTATGTAGGTAACTATGTAGGTAACTAGGTAGGTATGTAGGTAACCATGTAGGTAACTATGTAGGTAACTATGTAGGTAACTAGGTAGGTATGTAGGTAACCATGTAGGTAACTATGTAGGTAACTATGTAGGTAACTATGTAGGTAACTATGTAGGTAACCATGTAGGTAACTATGTAGGTAACTATGTAGGTAACTATGTAGGTAACCATGTAGGTAGGTAGGTAGGTAACTATGTAGGTAACTATGTAGGTAACCATGTAGGTAACTATGTAGGTAACTATGTAGGTAACTATGTAGGTAACTATGTAGGTAACTATGTAGGTAACTATGTAGGTAACTATGTAGGTAACCATGTAGGTAACCATGTAGGTAACTATGTAGGTAACCATGTAGGTAACTATGTAGGTAACTATGTAGGTAACTATGTAGGTAACTATGTAGGTAACTATGTAGGTAACTATGTAGGTAACTATGTAGGTAACTATGTAGGTAACTATGTAGGTAACTATGTAGGTAACTATGTAGGTAACTATGTAGGTAACTATGTAGGTAACTATGTAGGTAACTATGTAGGTAACTATGTAGGTAACTATGTAGGTAACTATGTAGGTAACTATGTAGGTAACTATGTAGGTAACTATGTAGGTAACTATGTAGGTAACTATGTAGGTAACTATGTAGGTAGGTAACTATGTAGGTAACTATGTAGGTAACTATGTAGGTAACTATGTAGGTAACTATGTAGGTAACTATGTAGGTAACTATGTAGGTAACTATGTAGGTAACTATGTAGGTAACTATGTAGGTAGGTAACTATGTAGGTAACTATGTAGGTAACTATGTAGGTAACTATGTAGGTAACTAGGTAGGTATGTAGGTAACCATGTAGGTAACTATGTAGGTAACTATGTAGGTAACTATGTAGGTAACTATGTAGGTAACTATGTAGGTAACTATGTAGGTAACTATGTAGGTAACTAGGTAGGTATGTAGGTAACCATGTAGGTAACTATGTAGGTAACTATGTAGGTAACTAGGTAGGTATGTAGGTAACCATGTAGGTAACTATGTAGGTAACTATGTAGGTAACTATGTAGGTAACTATGTAGGTAACCATGTAGGTAACTATGTAGGTAACTATGTAGGTAACTATGTAGGTAACTATGTAGGTAACTATGTAGGTAACTATGTAGGTAACTATGTAGGTAACTATGTAGGTAACTATGTAGGTAACTATGTAGGTAACTATGTAGGTAGGTAACTATGTAGGTAACCATGTAGGTAACTATGTAGGTAACTATGTAGGTAACTATGTAGGTAACTATGTAGGTAACTATGTAGGTAACTATGTAGGTAACTATGTAGGTAACTATGTAGGTAACTATGTAGGTAACTATGTAGGTAACTATGTAGGTAACTAGGTAGGTAACTATGTAGGTAACTATGTAGGTAACTATGTAGGTAACTATGTAGGTAACTATGTAGGTAACTATGTAGGTAACCATGTAGGTAACTATGTAGGTAACTATGTAGGTAACTATGTAGGTAACTATTTAGGTAACTATGTAGGTAACTATGTAGGTAACTATGTAGGTAACTATGTAGGTAACTATGTAGGTAACTATGTAGGTAGGTAACTATGTAGGTAACTATGTAGGTAACTATGTAGGTAACTATGTAGGTAACTATGTAGGTAACTATGTAGGTAACTATGTAGGTAACTATGTAGGTAACTATGTAGGTAACTATGTAGGTAGGTAACTATGTAGGTAACTATGTAGGTAACTATGTAGGTAACTATGTAGGTAACTATGTAGGTAACTATGTAGGTAACTATGTAGGTAACTATGTAGGTAGGTAACTATGTAGGTAACCATGTAGGTAACTATGTAGGTAACTATGTAGGTAACTATGTAGGTAACTATGTAGGTAACTATGTAGGTAACTATGTAGGTAACTATGTAGGTAACTATGTAGGTAACTATGTAGGTAACTATGTAGGTAACTATGTAGGTAACTATGTAGGTAACTATGTAGGTAACTATGTAGGTAACTAGGTAGGTAACTATGTAGGTAACTATGTAGGTAACTATGTAGGTAACTATGTAGGTAACTATGTAGGTAACTATGTAGGTAACCATGTAGGTAACTATGTAGGTAACTATGTAGGTAACTATGTAGGTAACTATGTAGGTAACTATGTAGGTAACTATGTAGGTAACCATGTAGGTAGGTAGGTAGGTAACTATGTAGGTAACTATGTAGGTAACCATGTAGGTAACTATGTAGGTAACTATGTAGGTAACTATGTAGGTAACTATGTAGGTATGTAGGTAGGTAGGTAGGTAACTATGTAGGTAACTATGTAGGTAACTATGTAGGTAACTATGTAGGTAGGTAACTATGTAGGTAACTATGTAGGTAACTATGTAGGTAACCATGTAGGTAGGTAGGTAGGTAACTATGTAGGTAACTATGTAGGTAACTATGTAGGTAACTATGTAGGTAACTATGTACGAAACACGTTGTAGGTAACCATGTAGGTAACTATGTAGGTAACTATGTAGGTAACTATGTAGGTAACTATGTAGGTAACTATGTAGGTAACCATGTAGGTAGGTAGGTAGGTAACTATGTAGGTAACTATGTAGGTAACCATGTAGGTAACTATGTAGGTAACTATGTAGGTAACTATGTAGGTAACTATGTAGGTAGGTAACTATGTAGGTAACTATGTAGGTAACTATGTAGGTAACTATGTAGGTAACTAGGTAGGTATGTAGGTAACCATGTAGGTAACTATGTAGGTAACTATGTAGGTAACTATGTAGGTAACTATGTAGGTAACTATGTAGGTAACTATGTAGGTAACTATGTAGGTAACTAGGTAGGTATGTAGGTAACCATGTAGGTAACTATGTAGGTAACTATGTAGGTAACTAGGTAGGTATGTAGGTAACCATGTAGGTAACTATGTAGGTAACTATGTAGGTAACTATGTAGGTAACTATGTAGGTAACCATGTAGGTAACTATGTAGGTAACTATGTAGGTAACTATGTAGGTAACTATGTAGGTAACTATGTAGGTAACTATGTAGGTAACTATGTAGGTAACTATGTAGGTAACTATGTAGGTAACTATGTAGGTAACTATGTAGGTAACTATGTAGGTAGGTAACTATGTAGGTAACCATGTAGGTAACTATGTAGGTAACTATGTAGGTAACTATGTAGGTAACTATGTAGGTAACTATGTAGGTAACTATGTAGGTAACTATGTAGGTAACTATGTAGGTAACTATGTAGGTAACTATGTAGGTAACTATGTAGGTAACTAGGTAGGTAACTATGTAGGTAACTATGTAGGTAACTATGTAGGTAACTATGTAGGTAACTATGTAGGTAACTATGTAGGTAACCATGTAGGTAACTATGTAGGTAACTATGTAGGTAACTATGTAGGTAACTATGTAGGTAACTATGTAGGTAACTATGTAGGTAACTATGTAGGTAACTATGTAGGTAACTATGTAGGTAACTATGTAGGTAGGTAACTATGTAGGTAACTATGTAGGTAACTATGTAGGTAACTATGTAGGTAACTATGTAGGTAACTATGTAGGTAACTATGTAGGTAACTATGTAGGTAACTATGTAGGTAACTATGTAGGTAGGTAACTATGTAGGTAACTATGTAGGTAACTATGTAGGTAACTATGTAGGTAACTATGTAGGTAACTATGTAGGTAACTATGTAGGTAACTATGTAGGTAGGTAACTATGTAGGTAACCATGTAGGTAACTATGTAGGTAACTATGTAGGTAACTATGTAGGTAACTATGTAGGTAACTATGTAGGTAACTATGTAGGTAACTATGTAGGTAACTATGTAGGTAACTATGTAGGTAACTATGTAGGTAACTATGTAGGTAACTATGTAGGTAACTATGTAGGTAACTAGGTAGGTAACTATGTAGGTAACTATGTAGGTAACTATGTAGGTAACTATGTAGGTAACTATGTAGGTAACTATGTAGGTAACCATGTAGGTAACTATGTAGGTAACTATGTAGGTAACTATGTAGGTAACTATGTAGGTAACTATGTAGGTAACTATGTAGGTAACCATGTAGGTAGGTAGGTAGGTAACTATGTAGGTAACTATGTAGGTAACCATGTAGGTAACTATGTAGGTAACTATGTAGGTAACTATGTAGGTAACTATGTAGGTATGTAGGTAGGTAGGTAGGTAACTATGTAGGTAACTATGTAGGTAACTATGTAGGTAACTATGTAGGTAGGTAACTATGTAGGTAACTATGTAGGTAACTATGTAGGTAACCATGTAGGTAGGTAGGTAGGTAACTATGTAGGTAACTATGTAGGTAACTATGTAGGTAACTATGTAGGTAACTATGTACGAAACACGTTGTAGGTAACCATGTAGGTAACTATGTAGGTAACTATGTAGGTAACTATGTAGGTAACTATGTAGGTAACTATGTAGGTAACCATGTAGGTAGGTAGGTAGGTAACTATGTAGGTAACTATGTAGGTAACCATGTAGGTAACTATGTAGGTAACTATGTAGGTAACTATGTAGGTAACTATGTAGGTATGTAGGTAGGTAGGTAGGTAACTATGTAGGTAACTATGTAGGTAACTATGTAGGTAACTATGTAGGTAGGTAACTATGTAGGTAACTATGTAGGTAACTATGTAGGTAACTATGTAGGTAACCATGTAGGTAACTATGTAGGTAACTATGTAGGTAACTATGTAGGTAACTATGTAGGTAACTATGTAGGTAACTATGTAGGTAACTATGTAGGTAACTATGTAGGTAACTATGTAGGTAACTATGTAGGTAACTATGTAGGTAACTAGGTAGGTAACTATGTAGGTAACTATGTAGGTAACTATGTAGGTAACTATGTAGGTAACTATGTAGGTAACTATGTAGGTAACTATGTAGGTAACTATGTAGGTAACTATGTAGGTAGGTAACTATGTAGGTAACTATGTAGGTAACTATGTAGGTAACTATGTAGGTAACTATGTAGGTAACTATGTAGGTAACTATGTAGGTAACTATGTAGGTAACTATGTAGGTAGGTAACTATGTAGGTAACTATGTAGGTAACTATGTAGGTAGGTAACTATGTAGGTAACTATGTAGGTAACTATGTAGGTAACTATGTAGGTAACTATGTAGGTAACTATGTAGGTAGGTAACTATGTAGGTAACTATGTAGGTAACTATGTAGGTAACTATGTAGGTAGGTAACTATGTAGGTAGGTAACTATGTAGGTAACTATGTAGGTAACTATGTAGGTAACTATGTAGGTAGGTAACTATGTAGGTAACTATGTAGGTAACTATGTAGGTAACTATGTAGGTAACTATGTAGGTAGGTAACTATGTAGGTAACCATGTAGGTAACTATGTAGGTAACTATGTAGGTAACTATGTAGGTAACTATGTAGGTAACTATGTAGGTAGGTAACTATGTAGGTAACTATATAGGTAACTATGTAGGTAACTATGTAGGTAACTATGTAGGTAACTATGTAGGTAACTATGTAGGTAACTATGTAGGTAACTATGTAGGTAACTATGTAGGTAACTATGTAGGTAACTAGGTAGGTAACTATGTAGGTAACTATGTAGGTAACTATGTAGGTAACTAGGTAGGTAACTATGTAGGTAGGTAACTATGTAGGTAACTATGTAGGTAACTATGTAGGTAACTATGTAGGTAACTATGTAGGTAACTATGTAGGTAACTATGTAGGTAACTATGTAGGTAGGTAACTATGTAGGTAACCATGTAGGTAACTATGTAGGTAACTATGTAGGTAACTATGTAGGTAACTATGTAGGTAACTATGTAGGTAGGTAACTATGTAGGTAACTATGTAGGTAACTATGTAGGTAACTATGTAGGTAACTATGTAGGTAACTATGTAGGTAACTATGTAGGTAACTATGTAGGTAACTATGTAGGTAACTATGTAGGTAACTATGTAGGTAACTATGTAGGTAACTATGTAGGTAACTATGTAGGTAACTATGTAGGTAACTATGTAGGTAACTAGGTAGGTAACTATGTAGGTAACTATGTAGGTAACCATGTAGGTAACTATGTAGGTAACTATGTAGGTAACTATGTAGGTAACCATGTAGGTAACTATGTAGGTAACTATGTAGGTAACTATGTAGGTAACTATGTAGGTAACTATGTAGGTAGGTAGGTAACTATGTAGGTAACTATGTAGGTAACCATGTAGGTAACTATGTAGGTAACTATGTAGGTAACTATGTAGGTAACTATGTAGGTATGTAGGTAGGTAGGTAACTATGTAGGTAACTATGTAGGTAACTATGTAGGTAACTATGTAGGTAGGTAACTATGTTGGTAACTATGTAGGTAACTATGTAGGTAACCATGTAGGTAGGTAGGTAGGTAACTATGTAGGTAACTATGTAGGTAACTATGTAGGTAACTATGTAGGTAACTATGTACGAAACACGTTGTAGGTAACCATGTAGGTAACCATGTAGGTATGTAGGTAGGTAACTATGTAGGTAACTCATAATACATCATATGTATACATATTGTCAAAACAATCCTTATTATATGATAACAAAAGGAGTATCCATATTTATTAATATCTTATCAAATAATTTAAATCAGTTATAATTAGGGACGCTGGAACGATTTTGTATGTGGGGGGGACCAGCCAATCAAAATATATATTGTGGTAAAAGTGGGGGGGGGGGGACAAATACATAGGAGGTCCCCCTAGATTTTTTATTGGAGAGACATACCCCCCGTCCCCCCAGTTGCAGCGCCCCTAGTTATAATTATTAAATATGTATATATATATGTATACCCTATACATGTTGCTTTAAATTGTAGTCATTTTAGTGGTTATCCCAGAGGAGAGATCCAACAGAATTATCATTATAGAGCAATACAGTTCTTTATTTTTATTTTACGAGTATATAAATAGCCTCCATTATTTTGGTGCATAGTATATTTCCATTGAGTCAACTAATACATTTACATTATGGTAATTATCAATGAACCTATATTGGTAAAGTATTTGTTTTCAATGAAGAATGACAGATATCATATAGATTTCTTATATAAATGGTAATATATTTGTAATATGTTATTATTTAATTATTTTACTATTAAATATATTATTTATATATTATATAAATTAATATACTTATTAAATATATATATATATATATATTGAGTAATTATCTCGATAAGCTATGATTCTATAATTACCCTTGGGGTATAAACCTAAATCTGATAATAATAATAATATTTAACAGTATTATTATTATTATCAGATTACGGTATATATTATATAGGTTATGCACCAGGGTAATGCACCAGGGTAATAATAGAAGCATATCTTATTAGCATAATTACCCTTAATATTAATATTACGTATATAGTAAATATATTAAATAGGTTGCGAAATAGCAACACAAAGGTTTCTAAGGTATAACAAACATAGAGAAATTGTGGCGGCCGGTCGAGGGTCTTAATAAATAGTACATTTAATGCATAACTTATATTTGTTAATACGTATGTATTCACATTCATACTACAACATGGTATACTATATAGTCTACTATGCATAGTATACTATAGTAGATCATAGTAGACTATAGTAGATCATAGTATACTATAGTAGATCATAGTAGACTATAGTAGATCATAGTATACTATAGTCTACTATGGTAAACTATGGTCTACTATAGTATATTATTATCTACTATATTATAATATAGTAGACCATAGTTTACCATGGTACACAATAGTAGACTATAGTAGTTCATAGAATACCATAGTAGATCATAGTATACTATAGTAGTTATAAATACATAATTTATCATTATACGATGCTATTATTTAACATCGTACATGTAATTGAATGCATAATTACAATAGTATATACGTGGTAGTGTATGATAGATACTAATGTATCTGTAAAGTTAAGGACAAGTTATGCATTATATGTATACATACTTATTTTATATAAATATATTTATATAATATGACTATAGTAACAAGAAGGTTGAGTTATAACATATATGTCCTATATATATATATATAATACAATATTCTTTCATAGTCTCTGGATGTAATGCAGCTAAAAAAACCTGAACATATAAAAACTTACAGTAAAACCAACTTAAACCGAAAATATGAATTACCATATATATATATATATATATATATATATATATATATATATATATATATATATATATATATATAGGCTGTAGGCTATTGTGAATGTGAATGCATTCGTATTAACAAATATAAGTTTTCTGAAATGTGATACACGTGATAAATCTAAGAAAGCGAGGCGTCATATAATAATTCGTCCCCATTCTCAAAATCGTCCCAGATTGTCACGTGACTACAAAAATCGACGATATTTCACTAAATACACATACGAATCGGTTCGAGTTTAAACCACATATAACTAATATGTATATACACACATTTGGAAACAAATAAACTTATAATTATTTATTAGAAGAAAGTAATTAACAACGTAGGTAGGAGATTCCTTTTATAATAACAGATTAAAGATAATAAATTAATATTTTAAAATTTTGAATCGCCAGAATTTATTAATTTTCAATTCTATAGTTATAATACTATAATATTTGGTATTCTAAAATAGTCTCTATGTACTCTTTTAATTAAAAAACATCATAATATAGATTCTATATGTATGGTACAAGTGTTCATAACGTGGGATTCGGTATTAGATTGATTAAAACAGTACTATCAATTAATTGATAAACTATTAAGAAATATTTGTATTATTAAAATACATTATAATATTTAACTCAATTGAGTATACTAATTTAACATTTATATAAAGGTAATACGATAAATTGATGTCCTATTATATATATATATACATATATATATATATATTCTTACTAATATAATGTACATTTATTGAATTATTTATTTAAATTATTAATACCCACTACAATATATTAAACTATATATCATCTATCGTATCCTATTAATTGTACAACTATTACAAGTATGTGTTCAACGATGCGTGAATAAATAATCAATACCGAGGTGTACTTTAACCTACCTTTAACAGTGTTAGCGAAGTCAACGATACGCCCTATTGCCATCAGAGATAGCCATTCTCGTATGTATCTGTAATCACATGATTATATCTTATTACATTACTATTAGTGATACCTATTTACACTTCCTACTTCCTGGTTCATAATGTTGATACATTTATAATTATAAATTGTTTAGATCTTCAAATATCAATATAAAGCTAAGTCATCATATACTATAATATTAACATAATAATTATAAATATATATTACATATTATACATTTATAAATTAATATTACATTAACTTGTTTCATCCTTAAATTAGCATTATAATACATATTATTCAAATCACTGAACCGTGACACTATATTATTCATTACATTCTATATTATTTTGCTTAAGCAATATATTTATATATGTATATATGTATTTAGTAGTATATATATTATAGTAATTACATTTTAAATTATTATATATTTTGGTATTTGGTATTCATTTTTGGTATTTGGTAATTAATTGTATAATATATAAAATAAAGAAATTTAATTTCTAAGGTTTATATTAAGTTATTTCTATTAAGTATAATATTTGGTATTTTGGTATTCATTATTGGTATTTGGTAATTTATTGCATAATATATATTTAATTTAACTCTCATAACTATTTGAATATATGATTATTATTTTATTTTCTAAATAAATTCTTACTAATCTATATATATATATATTTATATATATATATATATATATATTTAATTATCAAGTATCATATATTACTATTACTATTATTACTTCAAATTTAGATCTATCAAATATATATGTATATATATATTTAATTATCAAATATCATTGTACTATTTATTGCATACTAATTATACTTATATAAATAATGTATATAAAATCAAAATAAAATCAAAATATATACAAATATACACATATGCATTTATATTATTGATTTTTCATTCAAATAAAGAAGACAATTTAAAATTTGGTATATTGGTATTCATTGTTGGTATTTGGTAATTTATTGCATAATATATTTAAACTCTCATATATTTAATCTTTACAATTTTACTAGTGCATTATTATATATTTTGTTGTTGTTATACTATTGTATATTTGATGTTTGAATGTATAAGTTAAATCTTGTGAATAAATATAGAAATTGTATTATATAACATTTGATATTTTTGTACTTAGATTTATTTGTATTATTCTATAGGAATATACATATACAATTTAGATATATATCATATATTATATTATTTAGTATTTATATATTGTATAATATATAATATTTATATAGTATGTCTCCTATATCTAACGATAAATTATTTAAGATTATTAGTGATTTATCGAATAAAGTTGAAAAGTTAACTGATATCGTTAAATATCAAACTACTCTAATTCAAGAACTAAAAACAGATAATATCAATATTAATAAGCTATTAAATACTGAATTTAAGCAGAACAAAGATATATTAAAGGAACTGCCAATTAAACAGTTGACAAAATCATTAAATAAACTTGGTAATGATAATAGTAGTACTTTAATATTTACTAACTTTAATAAACAAGATAATATAGATTACGTAGACAAAGATAACTTAATTAATTTTATAAATAACAATCTTGAATATACTCTTAATAAAGAATCTATTGTTAATATTAGTAAATATACTAATGCATCTAGCTTACCTAATGAAAACGACACTAATAATATTACATCAAAACCTGATAAATATTTCATAAAATTGATTGATCAAAATTTAACAATAGATATATTAAAAAACAAGTCAAAATTATCTAATTCTAATTATTACATTAATATTAAGCATTCAATAGAAACTGATAATATTCTTTATAAAGCTAGGAAATTAGTTAAATCTAATTCTATTTATAAAGCTTGGGTATATATAGACAAAGTTTATATCATTATAGATAAAGATAAAAATAATAAATTATATATCTCTGATATATCTCAATTAAATAACCTTTAATTTAATTTATTTTTGATTACATAACAATTATATTTGTATATACTATGTCTGATGATCAATTTATTAAATCGCCTTTATTTAAGTATATTCCGTATTATAATGATAATGAATTACGTATAAATACCACTGATATATTCACACAATGCACATATTATAAAGACCTTACACCTTTAAGGTTACATATTTCTAATTTTTCAATTATTCATATAAATATTCGCAGCATCCCAAAAAATTTTGATTCCTTAACTGATTATTTACATTATATTAATGTAGTTTTTAGTGTAATTGTCATAACTGAATCCTGGCTGGACTCGATTAATAAATGTAGTTATTATTTAAAAAATTATTCGGCAATACATACGACAAGAACCAATCAACGTGGAGGTGGTGTATCTATTTACATACATAATTCTATTACATTAAATAAAATAGATAATTTAAGTGTATCAATACGTGATGAATTTGATATGTTATCTTTAAATTTGTCCCTTTGTAATACTAATATACTTATTGTTGGTATTTATAAATCACCTACCTTTAATATAAGAAACTTCTCAGATATAATGTATAATACTTTTAATAATCTTGCACATAGAAATATGTTTATTGTAGGTGATTTCAATATTAATCTACATTCGCATCATAATAATATAACTAAGTATTTTATTGACACATTTTATTCTATGAATTTTATACCACTAATAACTAAATCTACTCATTTTTATTCTAATGGAAATTCTCTAATAGATAATATTTTTACAAATTTTAATAAACATCTTATTTATAATGGTATTTTAATAACAGATATAAGTGACCACTTACCTATATTCTCCATTTTTGACTTATTAAAAAACAAGACTAATGATACACCGATTTTTAAATATATAAGAAACCACTCTCAAAATAATATTTTAAAACTAAATTTATCTTTACAAAAAGTTGACTGGACTGACATTTATTCATGTTCTAATATTAATATTGCTTTTAACCATTTTATAAAAATGTTTACAAAATTCTATAATATTTGTTGTCCTTTAAAAAAAATTAAAAATAAACGATATATAAATAATAAACCATGGATTACAAAATCACTACTAAAATGTATACATAAGAAAAATAAACTCTACAAAAAAACTATTATAAACTCAAACTTAGATATGGAATATAACAATTATAAAAATTGTTTAAGTAAAATTTAAAAAAAATGTGAACAAAATTATTATTCTGGTAAACTAAAAACCAATAATATAAAAAATACATGGAGAGTTCTAAATAATCTTATGAAGAATACAAATAAAAACACTATTAACATGAATAATAATAAATCTGACTCTGAAAATTCAAATAATTTTAATAAATATTTTACTTCTATTGGAGCTGAAATAAATAATAGTTTTAATGACCCTTATAGTGATAGATTGACTAATATTACTTCTAACACAAGTTCTATATTCTTTGAACCTGTTACTGTAACGGAAATTGAAAACATAGTACACAAATGTTCTGACAAATTTAGTAATGATTCTCATGGATTTAACCTATATTTACTACGAAGAATAATTACATCTATTAGTCACATTATTATGTATTTATTTAACCTTTCTATAAATGCAGGTATATTTCCTGATATATTAAAAACCTCGAAGGTAATTTTTATATATAAGAAGCATAATCGATGTGATTATTCAAATTATCGTCCGATTTCTATTACATCCCAATTCTCTAAAATTTTTGAGAAATTAATAAAAATAAGAATTTTAAGTTTTTTGAATAAAAATAAAATTTTAAATATGTGTCAATTTGGTTTCAAAGAATCTACTTCAACTTGTGATGCACTTCTTGATTTTATTGGTTATTTACAAACTAATAATGATAAACATTGCGCGGCAGTCTGTATTGATATTAAAAAAGCATTTGATTCACTTGATCACTACATTTTACTTGAAAAATTATATTTATATGGTTTTAGAGGTTTAAGTGGTGATTTTATTAAGAGTTACCTAACTAATAGAAATCAATATGTACACTTTAATTCATCTATATCTTCTACCTTGCCTATAAAATATGGTGTTCCACAGGGTTCGGTGTTGGGACCTATCTTATTTTTATTATTTATTAATGATTTATCAAATATACAAAAACCTTGTCATTTTACACTTTTTGCAGATGATACAACTATTGCATTCTCTAATAAAAATATACAAGACCTTGAAAATATTATTAATGAAACTTTAGTTTATATTCATGAATGGCTTAATAATAACAGATTACAACTAAATATTGATAAGACTAATTTCATATTATTTCATAGGTCACGAATTAAAAGTAAATTAAATATAAAAATTAATGACTTAATTATAAAGCAATCATCTTATATTTTATTTTTGGGTATATTTATAGATGAAAATCTCAATTGGAAAAAACAGATTCATAATATTAAAAACAAACTTAATCGATGTATCTCTTTAATAAATAGATTAAAATCTAAATTGAATAGAGAATCCCTTATGAACATATATTATTCTTTATTCCATAGTCATTTGCATTATTGCTCAATACTCTGGGGTAATACGTATTTTAGTAATATTAAATGTATTACTATATTACAAAATAGATGTCTAAGATCAATTTATTATCTACATAATAGAACAAATATTGACCATATTTATATACATAAACGTATTCTCAAATTTAATGATATTATTAATTTAAATATTTACAAATACATGTATAAAGCTTGGTACAATAATAATATACATCCACAAATTATTAAGTTATTTAATAAAAAAAAGACAATATATTCTCTAAGGTCAACTAATGAATTCGTTGTTCCCAATATATCACGTTGTTATGATAAATTCTGTATTGGTTATAAAGGTCCTTTGTTATGGAATTCACTATCTATTGATATCAAAACCACTAACCCTTTGAAAAAGTTTTTAAAGGTTTTAAAACAACAAATTATTGGTCACTATTAAAGTCTTATTTATTTATTTATTTATTTTTATTCAAATGATGAAATTCAGTAATTGGAATAGTTTTTAATTAAATTATTTGTTTACAATATTTATATATTTTAACAATTGTATTATCATTTGTTTTTAAATGTATTGTTTATTATTATTCTTATTATTATTTGATTAAATTTGTATTACGAGTTACCTATTATTATTAATATTATTATTATTATTATTATTATTGTTATTATTGTTATTATTATTATTATTATTATTTTTTTATTATTATTATTATTATTATTATTATGTCTTGTATATATTTTATTGTAATTTTATTTATAAGATTTATTTTTCATTACTATTTATTATTTTTATTAACTGTTTATTATTATTTTATTATTTATATTATATTTTTTTATTTTTTATTTTATAAAGAGGAGGAATTTCGTGTTTTTTGTATATTGATTGTAGCGTGCGGTGGTGTATTATATGCCGAGTACTAAGTTTACCGGTATGATTGTGGTGGGATCATCTCAAGGTATTAAGGATTTGGCACATCCTTACTGAAAGTTGGTAGCCTTATACTATTCGTTCGTTGTGTCGTTTTATGAACTATGTGTTGTTTTTCCCTCTTTATTTGTACACGTCTTGTTTTATTGTTATTTGTATCTATTATTATTATTTTTATTATTATTTATATATAATATTTATTTGTATTTTAACTATTTTAATATTTAAAATTTTACTTTATATTTATATTTTACTTTTAATTTCCAATTTTATTTTATCTTTGTAAATTTTATTACTGTTTGTTTTTTTTTCCATTCCTTTTGCTGACAGGTAGATATCTCGATAAGTTCAATTAACTTCTATATCTACCTGGGTTCATTCTCGTTTATTACGACGAACCAATCTGATTATTATTATTATTATTAATTATAAATATAATGCGCCCATATTATAAGTTATAAGTTATAAGTTATATATATATAAATATATATATATATATATAAGTGCGTGTGTGCGCGCGTTTATGTGTGCCTACGAGTATACCAGTGTACGCACCTCTCTTTGAAGTTTCCTTTGTCTGCGATCTGGCCACTGGTCAAGGGAACGTCACTGTCCAGCAGCATGTCGAATAGCTTTAGTTTGTTACCCACAGTTATGCCGCAGGCGAATAGTGAAGGTCCGATGAAACCCATCAGGCGATCGGAGAACTGCTCCGTTGATTCTTGTTGACTAGTCATCGTAGATATCTAATGTAATAATAACATATATATAATACATGCATATAACTTAACTTCCTGTCTGGCTCAGTTGTCATACAGGTAGTAGGATGCGAGTGCAATCCCCGTTTAGATTATTATAATAGGTTTACAAATAATATTTAGAAGTGATATTATATATAATGGATCTCATTAAAACGATGCCTTTATACGAGAGCGTCTTCGAAGGGACACTAGAGCTATACGGTTATAAGTGAACACTTCATATAAGTTCCTAAATTTGTATTTAATAAAAATAAAATAGGACATATAATCACAATAATCATAATAATTAAGACCTTAATTTAAACAATGCGATAAGTTAACTATACCACTGTATTCTATTTCGCTACATGTTTACACGTGACATTGTTTGTAATCATTATTTGATGAGCTAGCTTAGTATGTTAAATTAACCTATCAATTTGTTCAAAATTTCGACTAATAATTCAGGAAAAGATTGATAATTTAGTGTACTTATTATTAAGCGACCACTAAATTAAATTCATATTACGCCTTAAAGTTAATTGACTGCCTTATATATGGATGACTTACTCCGTGCCACGCCCATACCAACGTCGACAATATGCATGCGTTACACCACTGCGTACGTAGTAACAAACACACGCAATACCACTGTATTGTACATCTATATTTCATCTAAAATACAGTCGTATTGCGTGCGTTTATATATAGCTTATATATTACTTATTTGTGGTTTAAAATATCGACAAATTAATAAATTGTAAGATTTTATTACTACGTTACACCGTAAACTTATCATAATCCATCAATCTATACGTACCCTTATATAGGGTATACCCTTATATAGGTGGCTAATGTGACCACTTGTCGTATCTAATCAACTATAAAATCAATCAAAAATAATGTATACATAAATATGCGCATTGGTAAGCATTATTCAAATAAGTAAAAATAATTTGTAATTCTATTAATAAAAAAATTGATGTATAAAATACAAACAAAATCGATTTACTTTTTAAAAAATTGAAATAAAAGTTTAGAACACTATATATTAAATCACTGATATATAATATAAATTGAAAATTAAAGTTGGATATTAAATAACTATTTAATTTTAATAAAGTGTGTTAACCATTTATTTTAGTGAGTAATAATCATTATTATATAATGTATATAGCATGATACCTAGAAGCGGGTAATGTGGTCATCTTTTAGCGGCACAAAATTAAATAAGTTTCCTGTTAATAAATTATATAATAAATTTTACTTTTTATATCGATTTCCTAAAGAATTTAATTAACTTAATTTTATTTTTCTGTATTTAATTAAACTGTGCTTCATGATCGTCTTTATATATTTCATTTATACTTGTTCAGTGGCTTATTTGTATATTACATTTAACACTTTGTTATCTCATATTATGTAATTATATAAATAATTTGTATTTATTTTGATATGATATGATTTTAATATATATTGGTGTAATATATTTTAATTTATGTATTAATTTATGTATTAATTTAAATATTCATATATTAAATATATTACACCAATATATATTAAAATCATATCATATAAAAATAAATATGTATAACATTTGCAAATGGTTCTACATATAGTTCTATATTGTTATTGTTATTTTTTATTTGGTGGAGTCCTTTCATCCCATCCAGGAACTTAGATGAAGTTTTCACTTATAACCATATATGGCTATAATGTCAATAATAAAACCCTTCGAAGCCGCTCTCATGTTAAGGCATCCACGGTTTTAACAAGAGCCGATCATTTATTTATACACAATTATATAAGATCACTTCTAAATAATATTTTAAGACCCATTTTATAAAATTAATTAATGGTCCGGACGAGGCTCGAACCCGTGTCCTACTGGTTGTGTCTGACATATATATATATAGAAATCAGATAAAAGTATAAATTAGTTATCTTTCTAAATTACTATTTTATCTAGGTACTTTATCGCCATATTGTTATCACATACAGTCATTTACTGATGACATTTATTTGTCCATATTAATAACATAATAAGTAAGTGTATACTAGATATACTAGATATAGCCTATTATGAATATAGTAATTTATAAAATAAAAATAAAAATAATTAATTTACCACAATTGCGAGTGTTATTTAAGATTATACTTGATGTGATATCATTAGACTAAACTTGATATAAAATGACGCCATCTAGTTGATTAATGTAACATTTTAAGGTGACCACATTAATAATTTCAATTAGATACGCTAAAATGAAAAAATGATTCGGTAGTCTTCTTGTATATCATAAGATGTATCTATATTGAAAAAAATATCGAATTAGAACTAATATTTATAAAGTTATACAACTTTATCTAAAAGTGGCCATATTAAGTACCCATCTTTCCCCTATATACGTAAAATAATGTTAGTAATAGTAGAATTTTAATAAGAATTATAATATATTAATATATATTATTAATATATAAATTGTATATAATCGAGAATTCATTATTAATGGAATTCACCGGTGGATTTATATATATATATATATATATATATATATATATATATATACATATATGTGTGTGTATATTTATACACACATACATATGTGGTTATAACAATATATTGTTACTTATTATTTTATATTATTAATAAATAATAACAATATATATATTTGTATTATTAAGATCTTAATCTTAATCTTATTGTTGACAATGTAATTATATTATATATATATATATATATATATATATATATATATATATATAATATTTATCTGATGTACATATATATATATATATATACATAAATATATGATTATAACAATATATTGTTATAACACAAGTATACTTATTAATAATACATATGAATGTGATAACTAAAAGTAACGCTTATGTATTACTGATTGATTATTGGATATTAAATAATATATGGTATATATAAATATATATATATATATATATATATGGTATATATAAATATATATATATATATATATATATATATATAAATATATATATATATATATATATATATATAAATATATATATATATATATATATATATATATATATATATTTAATATGTCAGTAATATGTGATAGGTCCGTACTCGGAACAGTGCACATACTATGGACACCCCTATAATCTCAGAGTTACAAAAATTAAATTTTAAAATAGGTATTTAATATACCTATAGGTTATAAATTATAAATATATATATATATATATATATATTTATAATTTATAACTGCCTGTGTGGCTCAGTGGCTAAGGCGTCAGACACACAAGCAGTAGGACACGGGTTCAGGCCTCGTCCGGACCATTAATTAATTTTATAAAATGGGTCTTAAAATATTATTTAGAAGTGATCTTATATAATTGTGTATAAATAAATAATCGGCTCTCGTTAAAACCATGGATGCATTAACATGAGAGCGGCTTCGAAGGGACATTAGAGCCATATATGGTTATAAGTGAAAACTTCATCTAAGTTCCTGGATGGGATGAAAGGACTCCACCTAATAAAAATAACAATATATATAAAATTTGGAAATATTTAAATAAGAACAAATAAAGTTATGATGATTTATTGTTATGGTGTCAGTATTCGAGTACTCTGTGACCACAGATACGGACCACGTACCTATTAATATATACTTATAACCTATATATATATATAGGTTTGTGGTCTGACCTATATCATATATTTAATAATATTAAATATCATTTACCTGTATAACCTGTATTACAAAGGCGTATTACAACTCAGGCAAACGGATACGTAACGGCACAATCTAAATATACATTTGTAGAATTGCTGCATAATTGTTTTATACTCTAACGTGACGTACAATTAAGAAATAAAGAAAAGAAAACATAGTAATTCAATTCTATTTATTATAGAATATCTAGCTATTAATGAAATCACACTTAGAAATGATATAGAACTATTTCATAATAACCCATTAAATATGATACTATGAAACTATTACTATATTCTAAGAATACCAGAGAATATATATATATATATATATATATATATATACTTATATATACATAAATATTATTGCCACATTCGTATTTCTGAGAAATCCATTTATTTCTAGTCACTAAAAATGTCATAATGACTTATTTGTTATTACTACTTGTTATTGTATAGATTGTTATTATCACTGAATGGGAATACTCAATTGTAAATACAATACTTTATTAGGTTAACCTAATTAGTCCATAAATAATTCATAAATGAATATACTATTCATATATATATATATATATATATATATATATATATATATATATATATGAGTAGTATGTGGATCTCTCACACATGTACGACGTACTTAATACGTGGCCAATTCGCAATTTCATTAATAAATGTATTCGTGATACACTTATATATAAATTTGAATCAAATTTAATATTGACATATGGCCATGACCATACTTATGCTTATATCTACAGTATATACATTTTGAATTTAAAATTGTAGTGTAAATATTTATATATATATTCAGATGTATACACTGAGAAAAATAAATGGAAAATGGACCCACATTGTTCTCAATATAAGACAAGTGATCGACATTAAATAATAAAAATGGGTCTAAATTACTACATTATTTTCTCAATATGGATCAATTGGCCTATTTATTAAAATTTATATGATTCAACTGACCCACGTTCATTTAAAAAATTAGGTCTCAATTACCTACCTTATTTTACAATATGGATCAATTGACCCATTTGTTAAACATTATATAATTCAACTGATATAATTTCATTTAAATATTATAGTTTAGATGATACACTTACATTTATATATTTTAGATTCAATTATATTAATTAGATTTTATTTTTATATTATCTAGTATATTATAATATATGCTATATAATGTAGTATCGTAGCAAAATATTAACTCATATATTATAATATATTATATAATTTCACTTAAGTTAGATTTTAAACTTAAATTCAATAATAATAACATTTTAATATTGGATATATCTTTAATAGATATATGATATATATATATGATATATATTTAATATTGTATACAATATGTAATCAATATTCAATTTCTATATATTCAATATTGAGCAATTAGTTCAACATGATTCCAATTGTATTATCAATATAATTATGATTACAATTGCAGTTCAATATGTCACTTGAATGAGATTATGATAATTTAGACAAATTTGTTTCTGATAATACAATTGGAATCATGTATATACATAGGATTACTTAAATAATTTGAGTTTTTAAAATTATATTTTATTTATTAAAATCGCAATATTAACTTAAATATAAAATTAAAATAATAATTAATAATTAATTTGCATACATACAAATTAAATCAATATATTAAAATAACTGAAATGTATAATATAGTATTCTTTATATATTAAACAAATAATATATTATAACTTAGGTAATACTTACATGAATAACTTAAGTTGAACTTATAAATTCATATAGTCAATTGACCCATATTATATTTCAATGTAGGTCTATTATATAATATACCTTTTATTATTTTCATTGTTAACCATATTTATATAAAATGGGTCGTTCGTTCACATGGGTCGTTCGAAATATTATTTAAAATATGATCCACTTTGGTATATTTTACATAGGTCAGTTGACCCATTTCATGAAAAAGCAGACAAATTACCCACATTATCACTATATATAAGTCCAATGACCCATTTATTTTTCTCAGTGTATACACATATATGTTACATATATTTAGTTAATATGTATGTATTGAATATCCTATAGGAATATCCTATATGTTTTATTAATAATCCGATAACTTATGCATTATGAATTTTAATAGAGATTACAGTGTATAGTATACACTGTATACTACATGTATTCATAATTTATGGTATACATATAATTAAAATGTATTCATAACATTTTAAAATAATGATTATTTATAGAATACTTATGTATATCAATAAAAAAAAATTTAACGCTGACGTCAAATTAGGAAACAAATTATAAATTCTATATTTTTGAATTCTCAATTAAAATAAAATTTAATTCAATTTTTATTTTTTTAAATTTATAATCAAATAATAGTACATTCTTGCTTTGGTTTTGCGTGCCGTTCAAGGAATAAGTAATCATATATATCATAGATATTAGTATTCGAAATCTCTGCAAAGATAGGTTAAACTACACATGGGTAGGTTAAATATAAATACCTAAATAAATTAAAATCGAGTAGGTTCTGTATTGATATTTTAATAATGATCAATTTACTATGAATCCGAGTATATATACAGTATAATATATATATATATATATATTTAATGTAGTGTACTTTGTGTGAGTGTGTGTTCAAATGAGTTTAGAGTATTATATTAGATTGGCGGCGCGGTGTGATATTAAAGCAGTATGATTGTGAGCATGAATGTTACATAACATATATATTATATAATATAAGCGCGAGGGATATTTGTCAGGGTTGATGAATATTTATATAACGAGGATCATCATGTATCCCTCATATGTATCCCTCACCACGTATTCCCCCACCACGTATTCCCCCACCACGTAGTCCCCCACAACGTAGTCCCCCACCACGTATTCCCCCACCATGTATCCCGATCTTCACCCTGCGACCACGACGACGGCGGCCACTACGACTGATGAGCTACTTCTGGAACTGTACCGACTCCAACCGTATTATTGTTATTATTTATCTGGCACGCCCCTTAAGATATTGTGGGCGTGACGTCTTGAATTGTGCGAAGGTGATCTTGACCCAAGCGCTGCCACTACGCAATATTTTAGAATATGTGTTTTGATTGACTGGCCGCCATTTGAGCAGATAATTTAGCTTATATACACGCATCAATGCATACAGTTAATAGATAAAGAATAGAGTATACACTCGTATACAAGATAACAAACTCGTTATGCTTGACCACATACACACACAT
>OZ025239.1:101038870-101078870 GCA_964019155.1 Osedax fenrisi
ATACAATTTATTAATTAATATGTTATATAATATTTCTGTCATTATATGCACTTCTAAAAATTATTATAATAGTACAACTATTTTAAATATTTAAAATCTTTAAAGTTGGAGAGTTTAAAAAAAATGTTGCTTTTTCATACTAATCACATGAAATCTCGCGAAGAAGGAATATTAGTATGTAGATCCATTGACTTATATTAATAATATACAATACTTCCAATATTCACTAATAATACTATTTCTAGAGTCAAATACATACCGGATGTCAAGCATATGGTAATATTATAATATTATAATATACTATAGTACGTATACTGCCCGAAACAACATATTAGAGGTTATATTATAAGTTATTTACATGTTAGTATACATGTCTGTATACAGTAATTATATCTGAAATAAAATCTCTATAGTAATACTATTACATCATAACCCACAACGTTCAGCTATATTAAATATTAGTCGATTTCCAAGAAAGATCAGATGTATATATTGCCAATACATTGAAATGAAAGCATAGTGAATATCATACAACTAAGATGACTTGATCCTTCGCTCTACAAGATACTTGATTAGTAACTTAATTTATATATTTTACTAAAACAAGTTTCAATTTTATTAAATATTTAGTATGAAAATGGATTTTGCCTTAACAACGGTAAATGAATATGTAATAAAAAATATTTTCTTATTATCCACAACAGATATTTTATTTATTTTTGATATATTAGAAATCAGAAAAGATTGCCCGGGAGATGTTAATAAATCATAGGAAGAGAGGGGTGCGTAGATTATTCTTTGCAGGTATTTCAAACTCTTGGCAGCGAGATGTATTCCAAATTCTTGGTAATATGAGGTGTTGAAAACTCTATTTAAATCATAATTTAAATATTAATATTAAATATTTAATTGATGCTATTTTTAGGGTTATATCCATTAATTGAGAAATCCACTAGAATAAGTGATCACTCGCATTCGTTGATTGAAAATATGTATTGTTATACACAAAATCATCCTATTTCAAACCATGTAAATACTTTATTCAAACCGACCTGATGGAAAATGTATATAATATACATATATTTGTATACTATCCACTTCTATCCTCTAATAAAATATGTAGTTCATAAATTATTATAATATATAACATATATGTTATAATGTTAATTTATGAACTAACATATTGTATTAGAGGATATAAGTGGAAAGTGGAATACATTTTATAATAATTAGGAATAATTATAACTACGATGAACTTTTAATAAGTTTATATAATAGTTTTATATAATGTACACATTATATAACAGTATAAGCTAATTCAGTTATTAATTTAAACATCTACATCCTTATTTCTTATAATTTCTATATCATTATGTAAACGATAATACAATTGGGTTAAATATGTTTGTTATAGTCATAAGTTATGACTCATAACTAATGACATAGAGATTCGGCCAGTATGCGATCGAATTATTCTTCGGTGTGATCTGAAGCAAATTGGTATGATACAACATATGATACCTGAATATAGAATGGTATATGAAATACATTACAGATCCGTAGTTTAAAGCTTATGCATTTGACAGGCATTTTTCTTTGCAATACGTATTGAAAAGAAGACAAATCCTCCACTCGAACAAGATAATCTCTGATGATATTGATAGTATGATTAATTGTAAAACTGACATTATTTAATGCGTTAACATATATATGTTGTCA
The DNA here is from genome assembly GCA_964019155.1 of Osedax fenrisi. Taxonomy (NCBI): domain Eukaryota; kingdom Metazoa; phylum Annelida; class Polychaeta; order Sabellida; family Siboglinidae; genus Osedax; species Osedax fenrisi. The sequence goes on from OZ025239.1 coordinate 101,040,590, forward strand.
TGGAATGTGATCTAATACGGACGCTCTCGGTATCTCACAAATTATAAATCCTATAAAATATATATATGAATATATGAATATAATATTAATAATTATATAACTAGTTTAAATAAGTATTTTTAATTATTAAAAATGATGCTGATAATATAATACATTTATTTGTTTATTACGTTTCTAAATTTTTGAATACAAATGTCAAAAAAAACCTTCTAAATCATATACAAATGTATACATATAAAATAATATATTATTAATAACTAAAGCATACTAAACATTATATACATAATTTATATATTTTATTTCAAATACTTATTAACTTAAAAGCATATATCTATACAATTATTTTATTTTCATAATAATCGTGTGCGTTATAATATTAATACCATCAATGCAGCTACATGTAATAATGTTATTAATATATATATATATATATATATATACAGTTAATCTCGGAAAATCGGAATAGTGATAAGTCGTACTTGTCGATAAATCGTAAACATTTAGTTAGTTTGCTTGCATTTGTATCTAGTTTCATGTTAAATTAATCGAATAGGTCTATTTTATATTATATTGCAAATAATCTCTAATTTTCATTTTTATTATATATAATCTTCAAGTTTTATTTCGTTTATATAAGGTATCGTTCTTTTCAGTATTATAATTTATATATATATATATATATATATAAATAATCATTAATTCAATTATTAATTTAAAAAAAAAAAAAAAAATTAAAATCACAAAAAATAATAAAATCAAAAATATTATTTTTGTTTTATGTTAGGTATTCAGGTGCAACTCCATTTTTTTTATTTTTAACAATGTATATATAATTACCTCATACTTTCTCTCTTTTTAGAGAAATTTTAATTTTTTACATTCTTAATTATATTTATATTTTATTTATTTTATGAGAATCTAGACTATCCAAAAATATGATGATTGGGGAAATTCTAGTAAAAACATTAACTTGTTTATTAATGTCCCCATCATTCCTTGCCTGTTGGAGAGGAATGATAAATCTGATTTATTTATATATATATATATATATATATATATATATATATATATATATATATATTAAGAAAGCTGAGCTATTTACCAATATATATTTTAAAGCTACTTTACAATTCTTTGATTTTTGCCGCGTATTATGTATTGTTTAGAAATTTGGGGAAATAATTTTAATAATAACCTTCAAATAATTTCAAATTTACAAAAAAATGCTGTTCGCATCGTAAATAAAAATATCTTTAAAATTCTCTATAATATTTTTATTTTGACTAATACTAACAATTTATTTGTATGTTCTAATATATTAAGATTTAAAGATTTAATAACTTATAAAAATATTGTATTCATGCACAATGTACATTTTAAGAAATGCCTAAGCAGAATATCATTATTATTTCCTAGATATAACAATTTATACAAAAATACTTTTAATAATTTAAAATTACCTTATATAAAATCAAGCCGTCATCATAAATAATTATCATTTAAATGCCCTAAATCATGGAATAATTTATGTCTAAATAAATTATTATTTACAAAAATGTATATAAAAAACTTTAAAAAAATATTAAAAAAACATCTTTTATCAAAATATGAAAATCAATTAAACAATTGATTATCTAATTTTATTATTGTTTACGGGTATTATTTATTAAACCTTCATCTTGTTTGTTTTAGTTTTTATTTTTTTATTTGTATTTGTTTAGCTATTCTATTCCTTTTATAGTTTGGCATTCAGAATTTAACTCGTTTCTGTGATTTTTTTTATATAACTCTACATCTTTTATTTTTAAACTTGACTTATTGATACATATGTTTTATTCTTTACATAATTTATTTTTAACTTGACTTATTGAGCACTACATTTATGGAGAATTTAATAATTTAAGAATTTAATAAACAAATGTATTTGTTTTTTTGCGAGAACTTCCCCAATCATCATATTCTAGATAAGTTAGATTCTCATGAGTAAAAAATGTAAATATAAATATATAAGATCATCTTATTAAGATGTAAATAATAAAAATATTTATCAACAAGTCAAGTTAAAAATAAATTATGTAAAGAATAAAAAATATGGTATAATAAGTCAAGTATGTATATGTATATATATACATATATGTATATATATATATATACATATATATATATATATATATATATATATATATATATATATTAGTGCTGTAAAATTTCAAATCTCAAATATCAAATCTCAAATCTTTTTTTTTCGGTTCGGTTCAAATCTTTAATTTTCGGGTATTTGTAAAAGATTTGATGGTCTCAAATCTTTATTTTAAATATAGTTTCGGTTCGGGTATCATGTCGGGTACTTGTTCGGGTAACGATAGATTAACATAATTATGTAATAAGTTTCTTTCAACTATTTTAAAATATCCATTAAACTGTATAGATACTATTAATTCGATCATCAGTTATGCCACCTATATTATACTATATTTAAAATAGAATACTGTTATCAAGGACACCGTTTCCTTGATTTATTATCCATTAATAACAATATTTAAAAATTAATACGTATATTATGCATATTCATGAAGGAATATCATTAGATTAGGTTTAAATTATTTATACTCTGTATTGATATATAAAAATGTTAATTCATAAACCGTTTAAAACTATCTTTGTCTACAAGTACATTTTGAATAAATATTTGACACTATGGTATATATATAATACTAGATATATAGTCTAAATATAATATTTATATTTAGCCTTTTATATATATATATATATATATATATATATGCTATAGCATATATGCCATATATGATATGTTTATAGTATATAGGATTCCTCTTACACCTTTACTTAAGTACTATATACTGATATATATTAGAATAGTAACGTATTCAATAATTCAAGTAATTAATAATTATTTAGTGTTAATTATTCAATTATAATTTATTAATTAATAATTATTTATCAATTATTATTATTAATTAATATAATTAATTATATATTTCTTAAATAATTATTAATTATTTAATTATAATTTATTAATTAATAATTATTTATAAATTAATTAGTATTATTATTAATTAATACTAATTATTTATTAACTATTATAATTATTTATTAATTATTATAATTATTTATTAATTAATACTAATTATTTATTAACTATTATAATTATTTATTAATTATTATAATTATTTATTAATTATTATAATTATTTATTAATTATTATAATTGATAATTAATTTAATTAATAATAATTATTTATTAATTAATTAATATTATTAATAATTAATTAATTAATATCTCATTTTTGTCTTCGTTAAATTATTTTAAAATATTATTAAAAGATTTGAAGTTCTTGAGAACATACCTAAATGTGAGAGATTTGAAGTTCTCGAGAACATACCTAAATGTGAGAGATTTGAAGTTCTCGAGAACTTGATATTTTGTTAAAGATTTGAAGTTCTCGAGAACAAAATTTTAAGATTTGAAGTTCTCGAGAACAACCAAGTATTTGAAATTTTACAGCACTAATATATATATATATATATATATATATATATATATTCAATATATTATATATTAATATACAATATACAATATATTATATTGTATATATACGCGAATATATTCGATAAATGAAAGAAGGACATGACTAGAAAACAAACCCTAGAAGTTAAATTTAACGAAGTGAGTGCAACACTAAGAAAATAAGGCAAATATATATCAGGCTAATTTTATCTATATATTTACAATACTAAATCAGCTGTATATATATACTGTATATATATATATATATTCATAGATATACTATGTATATATATATCACTTGGTATATATAACGTGGTGTATATAATGATATACACAGTTAAAAAAATCCGATTTCTATTTGTGTTTTTATCGTTTCCTGAGTGTCTTAAACTGGAATCGGTTTAACTTAAGTTGTTGATGTAGGTAGAAGTTGAAGGTAAGTTTAGATGTAAAATATAATATTAAAATAAATATTAGTATCGTAGCAAAGTATTAACTCATATATTATAACTAGGTGGCCGGGGCCCGGCTTCGCCCGTGTTCGCGCGTAACGTTCACTTGTTGATGTAATGTACTCGGGAGGTGATGTAATGTACTCGGGAAGTGATTCAGCTAAAAAAAACCACCAATATTAAAACTTAATCCAATCTAACCACAACTGTGCAAATATCCTTTTATAGGCTCATATGGGAAGTAATGCAACTAAAAAAAACATCCACAAATTAAAACTTAACCCAACCTAACCCCAACTGTGAAAATATAATTTTATAGGCTCACATGGGAAGTAATGCAGCTAAAAAAAACCTCCATAAATTAAAACTTAACCCAACCTAACCATAATAGTGAAAATATACTTTTATATGCTTACTCGGGAAGTAATGCAGCTAAAAAAACCTCCACAAATTAAAACTTAACCCAACCTAACCACAACTGTGAAAATAACAATATAAATAAATATACTTGTATAGGCTCACTCGGGAAGTAATACAGCTAAAAAACGACCAATATTAAAACTTAACGAAATCTAACCACAAAAATTTAACACATCAATTGTATTACCTATCTTCAACATTTATTTTTTTCGTACGTATTTAGATTAAAGCCCTCATGCCACGTCAAGGCAACGTACATATGAAGGACCCTGAAAAATAAGTTGTAAATATTAATTATATAATTAAATAATAATGTAATGATAGAGTAGACATTTTTAATATAAATGTACTATATAATGTACTATATAATGTCATTTAAGTTAGATTTAAAACTTAAATTCAATAATAATAACATTATAATATTGAATACAACATGTAATTAATATTCAACTGCTATATATTCAATATTGAACAATTAGTTAAACATGATTCCAATCGTATTATCAATATAATTATGACTACAATTGTATTTCAATGTACAACTGTGAAAATAACAATATAAATAAATATACTTGTATAGGCTCACTCGGGAAGTAATACAGCTAAAAAACGACCAATATTAAAACTTAACGAAATCTAACCACAAAAATTTAACACATCAATTGTATTACCTATCTTCAACATTTATTTTTTTCGTACGTATTTAGATTAAAGCCCTCATGCCACGTCAAGGCAACGTACATATGAAGGACCCTGAAAAATAAGTTGTAAATATTAATTATATAATTAAATAATAATGTAATGATAGAGTAGACATTTTTAATATAAATGTACTATATAATGTACTATATAATGTCATTTAAGTTAGATTTAAAACTTAAATTCAATAATAATAACATTATAATATTGAATACAACATGTAATTAATATTCAACTGCTATATATTCAATATTGAACAATTAGTTAAACATGATTCCAATCGTATTATCAATATAATTATGACTACAATTGTATTTCAATGTATAGGATTACTTAAATAATTTTAGTTTTTTAAATAATATTTTATTTATTAAAATCAGTATATTAATAAATATAAAATTAAAATAATAATTAATAATTAATTTTCATAGACAATTAAATCAACATATTAAAATAATTAAAATGTATAATATTGTATTCTTTCTATTTAAAAAAAAATAATATATATATTAGGTATACCTATAATGTACACCATATACGTATGTATACTCCATTATTATAATATTTAATAGTTATATTTAGTAAATATATTACATAGAAGAAAGAAGTAGTAAATATGCAACCTATGGAATTTGAATACCGTTGTTAAAAATATCTCTTCATATATACTATTATTATCATGTTAATTTTAATAAATGATTTCATAACATTATAAGTAATTTAAATGTATAATAAAGTTGTATATGCCATTTATAATACAGTGCATTCACAAGGATTTTGTGCATTATTCGAGTCGCAACTTTAGACTTATTTCATATAATTTGCCGAAATGTAATAATTTATTTTCTCAGAGTTAACTAATAAATGCTTTTAAATTTTAATAAAACATGTATTACTTCGCGAAACTAATAAAGGGGTTATAAATAAATTTATTTTATATTGATCCGGTTTTATCCAGATATAATTTTCTGTTTATATTATGGATACTTATATTTAATTTTTAATTATATTAAATATAATATTATTAAATATATTTAATTATACTAACAAGCTCATTGTTTACTTTAGATTTTATAGTTACATTTCATTTTTATTGATATTAAATATATATTTCATATAGGGGAAAGTCTCCGATTACCGACCCCTAAATGATTATTTGTAATAACTTATTCAATATTAAATATAATTAATTGACATTTTGTAATTAGGGTAATATTATGGCAATGAATAATATGGCTATTTTAATTTTTGTATATAATAATATTTACAAGAATAAACAGGGGGGTCGGTAATCGGATACATGTGCCTATTACCGAACCCTTCTCCTTATCTACACCCTAAAATAATCGTGGTATAAATAAGTGTAGTATTATAATATCCAATAAAAAGAGTTGATATACATAAATATAATTAATTATAACATACACGCAATTTATTTTTATTGAATTTATGCTTTAATAGTAATATTAAATTTAAATTTAAACTTTATAGTAATTATATTAAAAGAGTGTATATTATTATTTAATATTTAGTTATCAATCAGTATGTATATAATCAACTGGAATTAAGAATCCTAAATCTATATCAATGATACACAAACAACTTACGACATATTTTAAAGTAAAATACGGATCTATTTTGATTGGATACAATAAATCACATGGGGTCGGTATTATGGTAATTTAGGGGGTCGGTAATAGGAAAATCATATGGGTTGCTATTATTAAGATATATTGGTTAATAGTTATTCAAATTAAATTATTTTATAAAAGTTATAAAATTTGATTGATCTACAATATTATGTGCAGTATTAAGTTTTCTTTTAATTAATAAATATATTTACAATGATTTAAAAAAGTTATTATTCAAATATTTAAAAAGTAAAAATAGAATATTTCATTTTATCAAATAAGAATTGTAGGATTGAATATTTTTTAAAACAAAATACTTATTAATATTTATTATTAAATTACTAACATTTCATGTATATATATTTTGTTGATATCTCTTATAGTTACTGAGATACGAGAGGGGGTCGGTATTAGGAGGGGGTCGGTAATCGGAGACTTTCCCCTACTAGTGTTAAATATGAAGGATAATATTTGTATATTAAGTTATAAACATAATTGTATATATTATAACATAATATATATTTTAAATTATATTGTATTAAATTATTTAGAAACAAATAATAAATATACAGTATGATATAAAATATATTTATAAAATATATATAACATCAATATTATTTATTTAATTTCATTATGTATACAGTGTATGTATATGTACATCTGTAGAGAATATTTAAAAATTATCAAATTTATATATTAATGATTATTTAATTTATATAATATATATATATAAATTCGCTTCGTTGAATTCATACTGAATAGCATTTCTAAAATTTCTATGCATTCAGATAATGGCTATTTCGAACAAACAAATTAATACAAAGTATTTAAAAATTACTAAATTAAAACAAAGTATAAGAACAATTAAGTGATATCATAAATCATCAGACTATATATAGTCTATAGACAGATACAATATTTAATGGAGGACAATCGTATATTAAAAACGAAATAAGTAAAATTAATACTAACATAGATAATAATAATATTGTTCAAATTAATAAAATGTATTCATTATCTGTTAAATAAAAATACAGATAATAATAACACCATTCTTTTTATCAATACAACCGATATTAACGATACTAATACAGATCATTGTATAGAATTAATTAATAATATACTAGAGCTTTCAATAGATAATACTAATATATTATATTTAATAAAAGTAGATAATTTGTATAATAATTCGAAAAAATCAAATAATTAGATTAAATTAAATAAAAGAATACAAAAGTATATTAATAAATTAAATAATATTGATACAAATCTCTACACTATTATTTAGGAAAAAAGAAACTTATTGACACTAATATTTTTATAAAATATCAGAATTATCTAAAGAAATTGATAATTTATTTTATCAAACTAGAAAATTAAAATCTAACAATATCATTATTAGTACCTGGACATTATAAAATAAAGTCTACATAAAAACCAACGATAAGAAACAGTTACCAATAATCAATATCGACCACTTAAAAACTGTATATAAATAATTAAAAGTAGATACATTTTTATTAATTCAATTACAATTAAATTGCATAATATAAATTTCTTTTATATTTGATAAATTTCAATCTATTCATACATATATAAAACATCACATTTTTTAAACATCACACATAATTTATAAATTTTTTAATGACTTTTATTTAAATTTTATATTTCTAATCATAAATAAATTGCAATTATATATATATATCCTAAATGATTAATATACATCTAAAAAATAATATATTCAGATATAATATTGAAATTAATAATTATTATAATGATCCATCTAAAACAATTAATGATATAGAATGTAATTATATAAATAATATAAATCTGGCTACTATAAATAATAACAATATATTTACTATCGTACAAATACCAGAAGTATTGTATGTAATTTTGATGCTATTACTACATTTCTAAATAGTTTAAGTATTAATTTTTCGATTATAGTTATCTCTGAAACCTGGTTGAAAAGTTACAATGAATATATTTATGAATTATAAAGTGATAACTCTGCACATACAATAAGATATAATAATATGAAGGGTTGTGGTATCTTTGTCTATATGACCAAATGTCTATAGACGTTATATAGGTTTGACTAAAATCTATCTTTGTCAATTACTAATGTTTTTGATATATATAGTGACTATAGTGACAGTTAGATTAAACATTGACGACACTAATAAATCAACTATAATAATTGTAAACGTGAATAAACCACCTAATACGGGTATAATACATTTTACAGATAATATTTTACAATATTTTATAAATATAACTATTAATAATGATTTATTCATCATTGGTGATTTTAATATAAATATTTTAGACCACAATTTAAATACAGTAAAACCTCTCTATAAAAAACTATTTTTTTTCAGTACTTTTTTTCTTATAGAGAAGTTTTCTTATAAAGAGGTTTTTACTTTTCCAATGATTTTAAGAATAAATTTATAATTGAAAATGCATTATATAACCTATAGGTTATATATATATATATATATATATATATATATATATATATAGTATATCTATTTTGTATACTGTTTTAAATGTATATTGTATTGTTTGCGCTTAGACATGTTAATACATAATGACATTTTATTAGATTTACATTAGAAATTATAAATTATGAATCATCATTGATGAATATAATTATAATTAATATTATAATAATCTATTATTTAACAATTAATTGTATAATATAATAAATTGTATCATCAATACATTTAATGATATAATAACATGTATTAATTAATTTTAATAAATTTATGGATATACAATATTGTTATATATTGTTATATAACAATTATTAATTCATGTTAATTCATTTTGAGCTATTTATGTAATATAATATTTGTAAGTAAAAAAAATATCTTATATAATAATTAATTTCTATAATTGTTATAAATATACAATACTTATATTTATATATAATTATTTTGTATACAATAAGTTTCTTATAAAGAGGTTTTTCTTATATTTTTCTTATAAGATTTTCTTATAAAGAGGTTTTTTAATGTGGAAAAGGTTATATTCCAACCAAATGTGTGAACAATTTTCTTATAAAGATGTTTTTCTTATAAGGAGGTTTCTTATAGAGAGGTTTTACTGATATTAAATATGTAATTGATGCTATTTTTTGGGTTATATCCATTAATTGAGAATTCCACTAGAATAAGTGATCATTCGCATTCGTTGATTGAAAATATGTATTGTTATACACAAAATCATCCTATTTTAAACGGCATATTAATAAATGATATTAGTGACCATTTTATGATATTTACAGGTTTTAATACTGATTTTTAAATACATGATAAATTAGTAAATGAAAAATAATAACTCAAAAAAAAGAAGGAAATTCAATACAAAAAATATTAATAAGTTAACAGTTTAATTAATATATTTGATTGGTCATATGTTAATTCTGATATAAATATTAATATTTTAGTGGATACTTTTATATCGGATTTGTGTATTTTATTCAATTTATGATGTCCTACAGTAAGCATTAAAGAAAAATATAAAAATCGTAAACCAAGGCATTGTCCGAATTTAATGAAATATATTGTTAAAAAAATGAATTATATAAAAATTTTGAAATCAAATACAAATTTTGAAACTAATCTAATATATTTATATTATAAAAAATATAAAATATATTGACTTCAGTTTTGATAAAATCAGAAGCATTACATAAATACATTATATTATAGTAGCTATTTAATATCTAAGTCAAATTATTCTAAAGCTACTTGGAATATTATAAATAGGAACATTTGATGAACACAACAATTATAATTATCTGGAGATTTACCAGATCCTTATACTTTTAATTATTATTTTAGTAATATTGGATCGAAGTTATCTAATATAAATAAAAATAATTCTATATTTGATAGTTTTAGATAATATTTTTTAGATAATAGGTTATATATATACTTATAGATAAACAAGTTAATTCAATATGTCTTTACAGTTACATGCGTTGATGAAGTTAATCATTTAATTTCACATATTAAAAATAATTATAGAACCGATACAACATAACTAAATATGTAACTAATTAAATTAATTAACAATTAAGTATCGCTTCAACTAACCATTATTTTTAACATATGTTTAAATGATGGAATATTTCCTGATGCTTTTAAAATAGAAAAAGTAATACATCTTTATAAAGGAATGGATGAGTGCAAAAAAGTATAGACCAATATCACTATTGCCTCAATTATCTAAAATTCTAGATAAATTGATTAAAGTAAGATTTACTAGCTATTTAAATACATATAATATCATAAGTGATTCACAATATGGTTTAGGGCTAATATGTCAACGTCTGAGGTTTTAATTGATTCAATTTAATTTGTTACTGACGCTTTAGAAAAATGTGATAAATCTTCTCTTGGTTCAAAAAAATGCATTTGATACAATATATCATTCGATACTTAAGAAATTACACTTATATGGAATTAGGAATACTGAATTAAATTTAATAATCCGTTAGGTTTAACCAACCTAAATAACCTACCTAATCACAAACTATATGTAAATATTCATAAATATTCATGTAAAAATACACACTAGGACCTAATAACATACACAAATTGTTTATTTCTTGCAGAAAACATAAATTTATCAGGACAAAAATTAGAACTGATAGAAATCGTTTTGTATTTCAATTATTGGCCCAAAATTATGGAATTATTATTATAATATGATAAATATTAAACAAATATTATAACTTTTAAAAAACACGTCAACAAATGTTTAAAATGTTACTAATTTTTTTATAATGTTTTTGTTTATCTTTATTTCTAATTTTATTGACTATTTCTTATTTTATTGACTTTTATTATTTATTATTTTCTTATTTTTATATTTATACTCTTTTATATTTTTATTTCAATCAATTACTATTTTTATATGTTATTTAATAATGATGATAATTTAATATGAAATTATGAGTACAGTAACATGTATACATTAAAAACAGTATACTTATGTTACTTTAATACATTATGATGCATATACTAAATATGGTTATTTAAATTTAATATTGTGTTCTATATAATTTATCACTATATTATTTAGTATTGTATTCAATCGATGAGATGGTTTGATTAAAAGGATATAACTAGGCTTTTTTTTAGTTTGCATAGGTATCAATAACATTGAAAAGATGTTATTATTATGGAATGTGTAGCTATGATTGTAGTGTATTGTTTATTAGGTCATGCTCATCTTATGTTGTTTTAGACTTGACACTTTTATATTATCTTACCTGTCCCTAAGTGTGTGTTACCTATTTTAAATTTATTTTAACAATGTTTTTTTTTAAATTTTACAATACTTATAATTTACCATTACAATTTAAAAACTTTCGTTGGTTAATTTATTTTTATTACTGTACTCATACTTTTTTTTTCAACGGAAGATGATCTGCTATATAGCAAATAATTAAAAATTTGATTCAATATCTATCCGGGTTCTAATACCAAATTCTGAATTATATATATACATATATATATTATATTCTATACATATAAAAGAAAGTTAATTTAAATATTTATTTATTTATTTATTTATATGCGTTCTATGTTTAAGAAAACGACTCGACGGATTTACATAATTTAAATTTCTATTAATTCTTTAGGACACTAATATTGTCATTGTTCGGATGAATTTTTTTATTTCCATCTCTACACCTATCATAATTATGTAAAACTGTCCTTTTATAGCTATTTTCCCTCTATCGGGAAATCTTTTGATTTTAGAAGAAAATATTTCATACATAAAATGTATGCGAATGTGAGGTATTTCGTAAAAATGTAGTTATATTCACTTTACTTTAATTAATGCATTCGTAAATGGCAATAAACGGTGATAACTTTTACGTGTTCGCTATATTTAACGAAGACATTTTAAATGTTTCAATAAACACTTAATTGTAAGTGCTTTGTTATAAATAAATAAATTGTTTTCTAGAATTAAATATTTATTTACATCTACGTTATTAACGATCCCACTACAAGTATAATACCCGGGCAACGCCGGGACGTAGCCAGCTAGTCTATACATATAAAAGATAGTCTATTTAAATATTTAGTTATTTATTTATTTATATATATGCGTTCTATGTTTAAGAAAAAGGGTAGACGGATTTACAAAATTTAAATTGCTACTAATTCTCTAGGACAATAGTATTGTGGTTATTCGGATGAATTTTTTATTTCCACTTCTACACCGATCATAATTACGTAAAACTGTCCTTTATCGACCTATTTCCCTCTATAGGGAAATATTTTGATTTTTGAAGAAAATGTTTCACACATAAAATCTATGCGCATGTGAGGCGATTCGTAAAAATGTAGTTATATTCACTTTACCATAATTAATGCATTCGTAAATCGCAATAAACTGTGATAACGTTTACGTTTTCGATATATTTAACGAATAATTTTAAATTTTTCAATAAACACTTAAATTTAAGTGCTTTGTTATAAATAAATAAATTGTTTTCTATAAATAAATCTTTGTTTACATCTACGTTGATAACGATTCGTTACTATTATACCCGGGCAACGCCGGTACGTAACCCGGAAAATGTTCAAGCAAATGAAATTAAATTGAATGATGAACAAAGAATAGTTTATAACAAAATCTTACAAAGTGTAAATAACGAAGATGGAAAATTGTTTTTACTAGATGCCCCCGCAATAACTAGAAAAACTTTTTTAATTAATTTATTGCTAGCTAAAATGAAGATGGCAAATAAAGAACATATTGCCGTAGCATCATCAGGAATAGCAGCAACTCTATTATTGAACTGTAGAACAGACTATTCCATTTTTAAGATTCCAATACAGTTAAACGAAGATTCAATTTGCAGTATAAAGAATAATTAAAATCAGGGAAACTATTTAGAAACTGTACATTTATTGTTTGGGATGAATGCACAAGCACGCATTAGAAGCCGTCGATAGAATGGTAAGAGACATAGTAAACAAAGATAAGCCGATGGGAGGACATACATTAATACTTAGCGGAGATTTCAGACATATATTTCCAGTAGTTAAAAGAGGTACAAAGACAGACCACATAAATTCGTGCTTGAAAACTTCAGTAATGTGGAAAAATATAAGATTAACTAAAAAAATGAGAGTATTCTTATCAAACAATCAAGATACGCCACATTCGAAACTCATCTCTTAGATATAGGTAATGGAATGACGCAGAAAAATAATGGTATGGATATTATCCCGTGCGGAAATATAATGGAAAATAAGAATGAACTCATCACGACAATTTATGAAAATGTAGAAGACAATTATTTGGATGAAAATTCGCTTTGCGAAAGATGTATATTAATACCTAAAAATGACTATGTATATATAATAAATCAAAATTTACTAAATAAATATCCAGGAGAGATGAAAGTATATAGGTCCATAGACAGAGTACAAAAGAAAAGAAGTTGTATATTATCCCATAGAATTTTTGAATCATGCTACTAAGAAATTTAAATCCCCAAAAAATTATGTAATGGATCCAGATTGATCATAACTAATTTACAAAATAATTGTATAGAAGCAAAAATACTAACGGGTCAATATAAGGGAGAAGAAGTCATGTTTCCCTAAATACCACTGATACCATCAGATTATCCCTTTAATTTTAGAAGACACCAATTTCCAATAAAACTTTGTTTTTCCATGACAATAAACAAATCTCAAGGACAATCTTTTAAAGTCATGGGCTTAGATATTGAAACCGAATGCTTCGCCTAAGGTCAATTATATGTAGGCTGTTCAAGAGCACGCAAAGAAAAAAATGTATATATACTGGCCAAAGATTTCATATATATATGAAAATCTTATATGAAAAACATATATGTTTTATAAATAACGAAATATAAATAAAATTCGTAATAATTATAATGTCATTCAAATTTGGATATATTCTTGTAAATAGGTAGGGCAATATTTCAGACATCATTTCCCACTACAAATATAATACCCGGGCAACGCCGGGCCGTAGCCAGCTAGTATATACATATAAAATAAAGTTAATCTATAGGGAAATCTTTTGATTTTAAAAGTAAATGTTTCTCATATAAAATGTATGCAAATGTGAGGTGTTTCGTAAAAATATAGTTATATTCACTTTACTTTAATTAATGCATTCGTAAATGGCAATAAACTGTGATAACTTTTACGTGTTCGCTATATTTAACGAATAATTTTAAATTTTTCAATAAACACTTAAGGGGGTTCACGGTCTTTAGATTTCAATGTAATTAGATAGGACTTTTTTTTTTTTGAAAATTCAAAAACTCAAGGTATAATTAAGATTTTCACATAATTTAAATTGCATAACATTAAGATATATTGTGTTAATTGTTCTAAAGGAATTCTAAATGATTAGAATAATAGTTTTGAAAATATCAACATTTAAAAAAAATAAAAATGTTGTAAAAATAAAATATTTATTTAAAAAATGTAATTATCAATTATTTATAAACTCTACATATAATCACAAATATTTTGATAGCTACAATATACATATAATACTAAACATACTTTGAAAATTTGAACAAGTTTAGTCAATTATTCATTGAGAAATAGAAATTTTCATAAAAAAAACTTATATTCTGAGATAATTGATTTTAAAGATTGACTATATTATTTATCTACTTTTTGACATTTATTATTATGGTAAAAGTTAGTTTAACTAATTATTACAATTTTTATATTATATTTATATAACTTGTATAATTTGTCATGCTTTTGAAATACATTGCATCTATATAAATTATTATTATAATATATTATAGTTGCATATGAAAGAATACAAATATACAAAAAATAAATGTTATTATAATTATGATTGATTTTTTTTTATTAGATATTATAAAAGTAATCCACTTCCATAATCCTTTGATGAAATTTGCCTTCTTTGTCTTGCCCTTCTCCCTTCCCAAGTTTCTGTCACCTGTTTCTTCTTAGAGGCTTTCACTCTTGTAGCATCTCTAGCCGCCCCATCTACCCGTAAAATCTATAAAATTGAAATATTGTAAATATTTTATGATATTATATTCCAAAATAAACACATTTATCTGACGTTTTATAAATAATATATTATAATTTTATATAGTTATATAATAGTTATATATTATATATAATATAAAATTAGATTAGCATAAATATAATAAAATCTAATTGCTTTGTTTCAATATTATCAAATTGAAATATTGTAAATATATTATGATATTATTTTCCTAAATAAACACATTTAACTGACGTTTTATAAATAATATATGATACTATTATATAGTTATATAATAGTTACATATTATATATAATATAAACCTTGATTGTATCTCGATTACGCCTCGAAAGTTGTCGTTTAGTCAATCGACCCATATCAAATAATAATAATAATGAAATGACGCTATCTTATTATTATAGAACAAAGCCAACGGCCAATCACTAGCATTTATAAAATAAAACCAACAGATGGCTCTGAAAAACAGTGTTATGATATATGTAAACCGTAATTTTTGCGCCATTTTTTTAATTATTATTTTATTAGAAATAGGTAGTGTTATAAAATTATGTTTTTTATGCTTTATATATGTTTTTAACATATGATATTTTAACATATCATACATTATACATGTAGTATTCTATTTTAAAAATAAAATTTTGTTTATTAATTTTTTTATTTTAAAGACCGTGAATCCCCTTAAATTTAAGTTATAAATAAATAAATTGTTTTCTAGAATTAAATCTTTGTTTACATCTACGTTGTTAACGATAACACTACAAGTATAATACCGGGCAACGCCGGGACGTAGCCAGCTAGTCTATACATATAAAAGATAGTCTATTTAAATATTTATTTATTTATTTATTTATATGCGTTCATGTTTATATGCGTTACATGTTTAAGAAAACGGCTGGACGGATTTACAAAATTTAAATTGCTACTAATTCTCTAGGTTAATAGTATTGTAATTGTTCGGATGAATTTTTTTATTTCAACCTCTACACCGATAATAATCACATAACACTGTTATTAAATAATCTAATATAATTTAATTAAAATTAAAAGATAGCGTAAAAATAATCGAAAATAGAAATAAAATACATTATTTTGTAAGTGGATTATAAATATTCAATTTCTATTTAACTTTATAGAATTCTTCTTATCTTTGTACCCTGTATTATTAATAAATTATTAGTTATATAGTTTAATATTTAAATAATAAATTTTAAATATATTATAAACAGAACATATTAAATATCAAATAAACCAATACTAGTATGAAACAAACAAATAATGTAATACTTATCAAAATCTGTAATAATAGTACATTATTAATTTTATATTTTAATTGTATAATACATTTGAAACATATATAAACAAACAGGTATATATATATATAATATATATAAAAAAAACCAATATACACTGTTAACAATTAGGGTACATATCGTTAAAATATCATAACAATTTACCATGTACCCTAAATAAGGTACATGACTTTTAAACTCACTAGGGTAATATATATATATTTTTTTAGGGTACATATATGTTAAATATTAGGGTACCTGACTGTTAAATGCACTAGGGTACACTCTATATGTATTAGGGTACAGCTATGTTAAATATTGGGTACGTGATTATTATATTTACATATCAAGCAATTAAATTATGGTACATATCATACAATTGCATTAGGGTAAACGGTATCATATAATTAGGGTACAACCAGCTACAATTCTTTAGGGAACTGTTTGTTCATTTGTAGGGTGCTTATCGTATTTATTCAAATTGTACCCTAATTAGTTTACGGCTATGGAGATACTAGACACTCGCTGTACCCTATTTTTTAACAGTGTACCTATACACAAACAGAACACGTTAATAACAACAACAAAACAATAATATTAAGAAACAAACAGTATAATACTTAACACTATAATCTGAAATAATAGTAAATTATTAATATTGTATTTTAATAATATAATACATTTGAAACATATATACAAAATATATATAAAACAAAAATATAATACAGAATAAATAAAAAAGAAAATAATACTTCCCACGTTATCTGTAATAATAATGAATTATTAATTTTATATTATAGTATATTTGAAATATAGATATAAAACACCTAATTTTCTATAACAAAAACAAATTTAAAAAAAAACCCCGAAGAGATAATGCAATAATTAAGATACAAAATGAAACATAAATCAATATTAAATTATAAATTTCTGTTAAAAAAAGTTGTTTGTCAAAACAAATTTTGTTTATTTTATTTATAAAAGATGAAACAGATACAGATTTTATTATATCATTATTTAATGAATTCCATATATTAACTGATCTATTATTAATTATATTTTAAATTGTATTATCATAATTATGTATTACATTCTATTGTTTACCATTACCTCTAGTTCTACAATTATTCGAAACGTTAAGGATATCAGATATATTGATATCTGTGTAATTATTGTATCGGTGCTGTAATTATTTTCAGAATGTGAAATTAAATGATTAACTCAACGAATTGAATTAAATTGTTTATCTATATTATCTAAAAAGATTATCTAAAACTATCAAATATAGAATTATTTTTATTTATATTAGATAACTTCGATCAAATATTATTAAAATAATAATTAAAAGTATAAGCTTATACTAGATCCTTTTACCAGATCCTAGGATCTGGTAAATCTCCAGTTAATTATAATTTTTTTTTTCATCAAATTTCCTATTTATAATATTCCAAGTAGCTTTAGAATCATTTGACTTAAATATTTAATTTTCTTAAACAAACAATATTTTAAATCAATGAATGCATGAGTGAATACTAGTGGATTTCTCAATTAATAGATGTAGTATAACTTGCGGATAACGTAGTTTCTGCATCGGAATTTTGAAGGCTAAATAATCTATTTTTCATAGTTACAATAATGCAATTCTAATTTCAATATCATGTTTCAATCGTGTCCAGTCATATGGTTTGCATTTACTATTTTTCTTTTTATTAGCTCTAAGACTCAATTTTATATCTGCTGTTATTATACGTTGATCAGACGCAATGCTATTAAATGTATTATGTGCTGTCCACTTCCCCCTATTGTTAAAGTGTCCTCCGTATTAGGTGCTGTCCACTTCCCCCTATTGTTAACGTGTCCTCCGTATTAGGTGAGCTCCACTTCCCCCTATTGTTAACGTGTCCTCCGTATTAGGTGAGCTCCACTTCCCCCTATTGTTAACGTGTCCTCCGTATTAGATGCTGTCCACTTCCTCCTATTGTTAACGTGTCCTCCGTATTAGGTGAGCTCCACTTCCCCCTATTGTTAACGTGTCCTCCGTATTAGGTGAGCTCCACTTCCCCCTATTGTTAACGTGTCCTCCGTATTAGGTGAGCTCCACTTCCCCCTATTGTTAACGTGTCCTCCGTATTAGGTAAGCTCCACTTCCCCCTATTGTTAACGTGTCCTCCGTATTAGTGTCCACTTCCCCCTGTTGTTAAAGTGTCCTCCGTATTAGGTGAGCTCCACTTCTCCCTATTGTTAACGTGTCCTCCGTATTAGGTGCTGTCCACTTCCCCCTATTGTTAACGTGTCCTCCGTATTAGTGTCCACTTCCCCCTATTGTTAACGTGTCCTCCGTATTAGGTGCTGTCCACTTCCCCCTATTGTTAAAGTGTCCTCCGTATTAGGTGAGCTCCACTTCCCCCTATTGTTAAAGTGTCCTCCGTATTAGGTGCTGTCCACTTCCCCCTATTGTTAACGTGTCCTCCGTATTAGGTGAGCTCCACTTCCCCTTATTGTTAACGTGTCCTCCGTATTAGGTGAGCTCCACTTCCCCCTATTGTTAACGTGTCCTCCGTATTAGGTGCTGTCCACTTCCCCCTATTGTTAAAGTGTCCTCCGTATTAGGTGAGCTCCACTTCCCCCTATTGTTAAAGTGTCCTCCTTATTAGGTGAGCTCCACTTCCCCCTATTGTTAACGTGTCCTCCATATTAGGTGCTGTCCACTTCCCCCTATTGTTAACGTGTCCTCCGTATTAGGTGAGCTCCACTTCCCCCTATTGTTAAAGTGTCCTCCGTATTAGGTGCTGTCCACTTCCCCCTATTGTTAACGTGTCCTCCGTATTAGGTGAGCTCCACTTCCCCCTATTGTTAAAGTGTCCTCCGTATTAGGTGCTGTCCACTTCCCCCTATTGTTAACGTGTCCTCCGTATTAGGTGAGCTCCACTTCCCCCTATTGTTAACGTGTCCTCCGTATTAGGTGAGCTCCACTTCCCCCTATTGTTAACGTGTCCTCCGTATTAGATGCTGTCCACTTCCCCCTATTGTTAACGTGTCCTCCGTATTAGATGCTGTCCACTTCCCCCTATTGTTAACGTGTCCTCCGTATTAGGTGTTGTCCACTTCCTCCTATTGTTAAAGTGTCCTCCGTATTAGGTGAGCTCCACTTCCCCCTATTGTTAACGTGTCCTCCGTATTAGGTGAGCTCCACTTCCCCCTATTGTTAACGTGTCCTCCGTATTAGGTGAGCTCCACTTCCCCCTATTGTTAACGTGTCCTCCGTATTAGGTGAGCTCCACTTCCCCCTATTGTTAACGTGTCCTCCGTATTAGTGTCCACTTCCCCCTATTGTTAAAGTGTCCTCCGTATTAGGTGAGCTCCACTTCCCCCTATTGTTAACGTGTCCTCCGTATTAGGTGCTGTCCACTTCCCTCTATTGTTAACGTGTCCTCCGTATTAGGTGAGCTCCACTTCCCCCTATTGTTAACGTGTCCTCCGTATTAGGTGCTGTCCACTTCCTCCTATTGTTAAAGTGTCCTCCGTATTAGTGTCCACTTCCCCCTATTGTTAACGTGTCCTCCGTATTAGGTGCTGTCCACTTCCCCCTATTGTTAAAGTGTCCTCCGTATTAGGTGAGCTCCACTTCCCCCTATTGTTAACGTGTCCTCCGTATTAGATGCTGTCCACTTCCCCCTATTGTTAACGTGTCCTCCGTATTAGTGTCCACTTCCCCCTATTGTTAAAGTGTCCTCCGTATTAGGTGAGCTCCACTTCCCCCTATTGTTAACGTGTCCTCCATATTAGGTGCTGTCCACTTCCCCCTATTGTTAACGTGTCCTCCGTATTAGGTGAGCTCCACTTCCCCCTCTTGTTAAAGTGTCCTCCGTATTAGGTGAGCTCCACTTCCCCCTATTGTTAACGTGTCCTCCATATTAGGTGCTGTCCACTTCCCCCTATTGTTAACGTGTCCTCCGTATTAGGTGAGCTCCATTTCCCCCTATTGTTAAAGTGTCCTCCGTATTAGGTGCTGTCCACTTCCCCCTATTGTTAACGTGTCCTCCGTATTAGTGTCCACTTCCCCCTATTGTTAAAGTGTCCTCCGTATTAGGTGCTGTCCACTTCCCCCTATTGTTAACGTGTCCTCCGTATTAGGTGAGCTCCACTTCCCCCTATTGTTAAAGTGTCTTCCGTATTAGGTGCTGTCCACTTCCCCCTATTGTTAACGTGTCCTCCGTATTAGGTGAGCTCCACTTCCCCCTATTGTTAAAGTGTCCTCCGTATTAGGTGAGCTCCACTTCCCCCTATTGTTAACGTGTCCTCCGTATTAGTGTCCACTTCCCCCTATTGTTAAAGTGTCCTCCGTATTAGGTGAGCTCCACTTCCCCCTATTGTTAAAGTGTCCTCCGTATTAGGTGCTGTCCACTTCCCCCTATTGTTAACGTGTCCTCCGTATTAGTGTCCACTTCCCCCTATTGTTAAAGTGTCCTCCGTATTAGGTGCTGTCCACTTCCCCCTATTGTTAACGTGTCCTCCGTATTAGGTGAGCTCCACTTCCCCCTATTGTTAAAGTGTCCTCCGTATTAGTGTCCACTTCCCCCTATTGTTAACGTGTCCTCCGTATTAGGTGCTGTCCACTTCCTCCTATTGTTAACGTGTACTCCGTATTAGGTGCTGTCCACTTCCTCCTATTGTTAACGTGTCCTCCGTATTAGGTGAGCTCCACTTCCCCCTATTGTTAACGTGTCCTCCGTATTAGGTGCTGTCCACTTCCCCCTATTGTTAAAGTGTCCTCCGTATTAGGTGAGCTCCACTTCCCCCTATTGTTAACGTGTCCTCCGTATTAGGTGAGCTCCACTTCCCCCTATTGTTAACGTGTCCTCCGTATTAGGTGCTGTCCACTTCCCCCTATTGTTAACGTGTCGTCCATATTAGGTGCTGTCCACTTCCCCCTATTGTTAACGTGTCCTCCGTATTAGGTGAGCTCCACTTCCCCCTATTGTTAACGGGTTCTCCGTATTAGGTGCTGTCCACTTCCCCCTATTGTTAAAGTGTCCTCCGTATTAGGTGCTGTCACTTCCCCCTATTGTTAACGTGTCCTCCGTATTAGGTGAGCTCCACTTTCCCCTATTGTTAAAGTGTCCTCCGTATTAGGTGAGCTCCACTTCCCCCTATTGTTAACGTGTCCTCCGTATTAGTGTCCACTTCCCCCTATTGTTAAAGTGTCCTCCGTATTAGGTGAGCTCCACTTCCCCCTATTGTTAAAGTGTCCTCCGTATTAGGTGCTGTCCACTTCCCCCTATTGTTAACGTGTCCTCCGTATTAGTGTCCACTTCCCCATATTGTTAAAGTGTCCTCCGTATTAGGTGCTGTCCACTTCCCCCTATTGTTAACGTGTCCTCCGTATTAGGTGAGCTCCACTTCCCCCTATTGTTAACGTGTTCTCCGTATTAGGTGCTGTCCACTTCCCCCTATTGTTAACGTGTCCTCCGTATTAGGTGAGCTCCACTTCCCCCTATTGTTAAAGTGTCCTCCGTATTAGTGTCCACTTCCCCCTATTGTTAACGTGTCCTCCGTATTAGTGTCCACTTCCCCCTATTGTTAAAGTGTCCTCCGTATTAGGTGCTGTCCACTTCCCCCTATTGTTAACGTGTCCTCCGTATTAGTGTCCACTTCCCCCTATTGTTAAAGTGTCCTCCGTATTAGGTGCTATCCACTTCCCCCTATTGTTAACGTGTCCTCCGTATTAGGTGAGCTCCACTTCCCCCTATTGTTAAAGTGTCCTCCGTATTAGGTGCTGTCCACTTCCCCCTATTGTTAACGTGTCCTCCGTATTAGGTGAGCTCCACTTCCCCCTATTGTTAAAGTGTCCTCCGTATTAGGTGAGCTCCACTTCCCCCTATTGTTAACGTGTCCTCCGTATTAGTGTCCACTTCCCCCTATTGTTAAAGTGTCCTCCGTATTAGGTGAGCTCCACTTCCCCCTATTGTTAAAGTGTCCTCCGTATTAGGTGCTGTCCACTTCCCCCTATTGTTAACGTGTCCTCCGTATTAGTGTCCACTTCCCCCTATTGTTAAAGTGTCCTCCGTATTAGGTGCTGTCCACTTCCCCCTATTGTTAACGTGTCCTCCGTATTAGGTGAGCTCCACTTCCCCCTATTGTTAAAGTGTCCTCCGTATTAGTGTCCACTTCCCCCTATTGTTAACGTGTCCTCCGTATTAGTGTCCACTTCCCCCTATTGTTAAAGTGTCCTCCGTATTAGGTGCTGTCCACTTCCCCCTATTGTTAACGTGTCCTCCGTATTAGGTGAGCTCCACTTCCCCCTATTGTTAACGTGTTCTCCGTATTAGGTGCTGTCCACTTCCCCCTATTGTTAACGTGTCCTCCGTATTAGGTGAGCTCCACTTCCCCCTATTGTTAAAGTGTCCTCCGTATTAGTGTCCACTTCCCCCTATTGTTAACGTGTCCTCCGTATTAGTGTCCACTTCCCCCTATTGTTAACGTGTCCTCCGTATTAGTGTCCACTTCCCCCTATTGTTAACGTGTCCTCCGTATTAGTGTCCACTTCCCCCTATTGTTAAAGTGTCCTCCGTATTAGGTGCTGTCCACTTCCCCCTATTGTTAACGTGTCCTCCGTATTAGGTGAGCTCCACTTCCCCCTATTGTTAAAGTGTCCTCCGTATTAGTGTCCACTTCCCCCTATTGTTAACGTGTCCTCCGTATTAGTGTCCACTTCCCCCTATTGTTAAAGTGTCCTCCGTATTAGGTGCTGTCCACTTCCCCCTATTGTTAACGTGTCCTCCGTATTAGGTGAGCTCCACTTCCCCCTATTGTTAAAGTGTCCTCCGTATTAGTGTCCACTTCCCCCTATTGTTAACGTGTCCTCCGTATTAGTGTCCACTTCCCCCTATTGTTAAAGTGTCCTCCGTATTAGGTGCTGTCCACTTCCCCCTATTGTTAACGTGTCCTCCGTATTAGGTGAGCTCCACTTCCCCCTATTGTTAAAGTGTCCTCCGTATTAGGTGCTGTCCACTTCCCCCTATTGTTAACGTGTCCTCCGTATTAGGTGAGCTCCACTTCCCCCTATTGTTAAAGTGTCCTCCGTATTAGGTGCTGTCCACTTCCCCCTATTGTTAACGTGTCCTCCGTATTAGGTGAGCTCCACTTCCCCCTATTGTTAACGTGTCCTCCGTATTAGGTGAGCTCCACTTCCCCCTATTGTTAACGTGTCCTCCGTATTAGATGCTGTCCACTTCCCCCTATTGTTAACGTGTCCTCCGTATTAGATGCTGTCCACTTCCCCCTATTGTTAACGTGTCCTCCGTATTAGGTGTTGTCCACTTCCTCCTATTGTTAAAGTGTCCTCCGTATTAGGTGAGCTCCACTTCCCCCTATTGTTAACGTGTCCTCCGTATTAGGTGAGCTCCACTTCCCCCTATTGTTAACGTGTCCTCCGTATTAGGTGAGCTCCACTTCCCCCTATTGTTAACGTGTCCTCCGTATTAGGTGAGCTCCACTTCCCCCTATTGTTAACGTGTCCTCCGTATTAGTGTCCACTTCCCCCTATTGTTAAAGTGTCCTCCGTATTAGGTGAGCTCCACTTCCCCCTATTGTTAACGTGTCCTCCGTATTAGGTGCTGTCCACTTCCCTCTATTGTTAACGTGTCCTCCGTATTAGGTGAGCTCCACTTCCCCCTATTGTTAACGTGTCCTCCGTATTAGGTGCTGTCCACTTCCTCCTATTGTTAAAGTGTCCTCCGTATTAGTGTCCACTTCCCCCTATTGTTAACGTGTCCTCCGTATTAGGTGCTGTCCACTTCCCCCTATTGTTAAAGTGTCCTCCGTATTAGGTGAGCTCCACTTCCCCCTATTGTTAACGTGTCCTCCGTATTAGATGCTGTCCACTTCCCCCTATTGTTAACGTGTCCTCCGTATTAGTGTCCACTTCCCCCTATTGTTAAAGTGTCCTCCGTATTAGGTGAGCTCCACTTCCCCCTATTGTTAACGTGTCCTCCATATTAGGTGCTGTCCACTTCCCCCTATTGTTAACGTGTCCTCCGTATTAGGTGAGCTCCACTTCCCCCTCTTGTTAAAGTGTCCTCCGTATTAGGTGAGCTCCACTTCCCCCTATTGTTAACGTGTCCTCCATATTAGGTGCTGTCCACTTCCCCCTATTGTTAACGTGTCCTCCGTATTAGGTGAGCTCCATTTCCCCCTATTGTTAAAGTGTCCTCCGTATTAGGTGCTGTCCACTTCCCCCTATTGTTAACGTGTCCTCCGTATTAGTGTCCACTTCCCCCTATTGTTAAAGTGTCCTCCGTATTAGGTGCTGTCCACTTCCCCCTATTGTTAACGTGTCCTCCGTATTAGGTGAGCTCCACTTCCCCCTATTGTTAAAGTGTCCTCCGTATTAGGTGCTGTCCACTTCCCCCTATTGTTAACGTGTCCTCCGTATTAGGTGAGCTCCACTTCCCCCTATTGTTAAAGTGTCCTCCGTATTAGGTGAGCTCCACTTCCCCCTATTGTTAACGTGTCCTCCGTATTAGTGTCCACTTCCCCCTATTGTTAAAGTGTCCTCCGTATTAGGTGAGCTCCACTTCCCCCTATTGTTAAAGTGTCCTCCGTATTAGGTGCTGTCCACTTCCCCCTATTGTTAACGTGTCCTCCGTATTAGTGTCCACTTCCCCCTATTGTTAAAGTGTCCTCCGTATTAGGTGCTGTCCACTTCCCCCTATTGTTAACGTGTCCTCCGTATTAGGTGAGCTCCACTTCCCCCTATTGTTAAAGTGTCCTCCGTATTAGTGTCCACTTCCCCCTATTGTTAACGTGTCCTCCGTATTAGGTGCTGTCCACTTCCTCCTATTGTTAACGTGTACTCCGTATTAGGTGCTGTCCACTTCCTCCTATTGTTAACGTGTCCTCCGTATTAGGTGAGCTCCACTTCCCCCTATTGTTAACGTGTCCTCCGTATTAGGTGCTGTCCACTTCCCCCTATTGTTAAAGTGTCCTCCGTATTAGGTGAGCTCCACTTCCCCCTATTGTTAACGTGTCCTCCGTATTAGGTGAGCTCCACTTCCCCCTATTGTTAACGTGTCCTCCGTATTAGGTGCTGTCCACTTCCCCCTATTGTTAACGTGTCGTCCATATTAGGTGCTGTCCACTTCCCCCTATTGTTAACGTGTCCTCCGTATTAGGTGAGCTCCACTTCCCCCTATTGTTAACGGGTTCTCCGTATTAGGTGCTGTCCACTTCCCCCTATTGTTAAAGTGTCCTCCGTATTAGGTGCTGTCACTTCCCCCTATTGTTAACGTGTCCTCCGTATTAGGTGAGCTCCACTTTCCCCTATTGTTAAAGTGTCCTCCGTATTAGGTGAGCTCCACTTCCCCCTATTGTTAACGTGTCCTCCGTATTAGTGTCCACTTCCCCCTATTGTTAAAGTGTCCTCCGTATTAGGTGAGCTCCACTTCCCCCTATTGTTAAAGTGTCCTCCGTATTAGGTGCTGTCCACTTCCCCCTATTGTTAACGTGTCCTCCGTATTAGTGTCCACTTCCCCATATTGTTAAAGTGTCCTCCGTATTAGGTGCTGTCCACTTCCCCCTATTGTTAACGTGTCCTCCGTATTAGGTGAGCTCCACTTCCCCCTATTGTTAACGTGTTCTCCGTATTAGGTGCTGTCCACTTCCCCCTATTGTTAACGTGTCCTCCGTATTAGGTGAGCTCCACTTCCCCCTATTGTTAAAGTGTCCTCCGTATTAGTGTCCACTTCCCCCTATTGTTAACGTGTCCTCCGTATTAGTGTCCACTTCCCCCTATTGTTAAAGTGTCCTCCGTATTAGGTGCTGTCCACTTCCCCCTATTGTTAACGTGTCCTCCGTATTAGTGTCCACTTCCCCCTATTGTTAAAGTGTCCTCCGTATTAGGTGCTATCCACTTCCCCCTATTGTTAACGTGTCCTCCGTATTAGGTGAGCTCCACTTCCCCCTATTGTTAAAGTGTCCTCCGTATTAGGTGCTGTCCACTTCCCCCTATTGTTAACGTGTCCTCCGTATTAGGTGAGCTCCACTTCCCCCTATTGTTAAAGTGTCCTCCGTATTAGGTGAGCTCCACTTCCCCCTATTGTTAACGTGTCCTCCGTATTAGTGTCCACTTCCCCCTATTGTTAAAGTGTCCTCCGTATTAGGTGAGCTCCACTTCCCCCTATTGTTAAAGTGTCCTCCGTATTAGGTGCTGTCCACTTCCCCCTATTGTTAACGTGTCCTCCGTATTAGTGTCCACTTCCCCCTATTGTTAAAGTGTCCTCCGTATTAGGTGCTGTCCACTTCCCCCTATTGTTAACGTGTCCTCCGTATTAGGTGAGCTCCACTTCCCCCTATTGTTAAAGTGTCCTCCGTATTAGTGTCCACTTCCCCCTATTGTTAACGTGTCCTCCGTATTAGTGTCCACTTCCCCCTATTGTTAAAGTGTCCTCCGTATTAGGTGCTGTCCACTTCCCCCTATTGTTAACGTGTCCTCCGTATTAGGTGAGCTCCACTTCCCCCTATTGTTAACGTGTTCTCCGTATTAGGTGCTGTCCACTTCCCCCTATTGTTAACGTGTCCTCCGTATTAGGTGAGCTCCACTTCCCCCTATTGTTAAAGTGTCCTCCGTATTAGTGTCCACTTCCCCCTATTGTTAACGTGTCCTCCGTATTAGTGTCCACTTCCCCCTATTGTTAACGTGTCCTCCGTATTAGTGTCCACTTCCCCCTATTGTTAAAGTGTCCTCCGTATTAGGTGCTGTCCACTTCCTCCTATTGTTAACGTGTCCTCCGTATTAGGTGAGCTCCACTTCCCCCTATTGTTAACGTGTCCTCCGTATTAGGTGAGCTCCACTTCCCCCTATTGTTAACGTGTCCTCCGTATTAGATGAGCTCCACTTCCCCCTATTGTTAAACGTGTCCTCCGTATTAGTGTCCACTTCCCCCTATTGTTAAAGTGTCCTCCGTATTAGGTGAGCTCCACTTCCCCCTATTGTTAAAGTGTCCTCCGTATTAGGTGCTGTCCACTTCCCCCTATTGTTAACGTGTCCTCCGTATTAGTGTCCACTTCCCCATATTATTAAAGTGTCCTCCGTATTAGGTGCTGTCCACTTCCCCCTATTGTTAACGTGTCCTCCGTATTAGGTGAGCTCCACTTCCCCCTATTGTTAACGTGTTCTCCGTATTAGGTGCTGTCCACTTCCCCCTATTGTTAACGTGTCCTCCGTATTAGGTGAGCTCCACTTCCCCCTATTGTTAAAGTGTCCTCCGTATTAGTGTCCACTTCCCCCTATTGTTAACGTGTCCTCCGTATTAGTGTCCACTTCCCCCTATTGTTAAAGTGTCCTCCGTATTAGGTGCTGTCCACTTCCCCCTATTGTTAACGTGTCCTCCGTATTAGTGTCCACTTCCCCCTATTGTTAAAGTGTCCTCCGTATTAGGTGCTGTCCACTTCCCCCTATTGTTAACGTGTCCTCCGTATTAGGTGAGCTCCACTTCCCCCTATTGTTAAAGTGTCCTCCGTATTAGGTGCTGTCCACTTCCCCCTATTGTTAACGTGTCCTCCGTATTAGGTGAGCTCCACTTCCCCCTATTGTTAAAGTGTCCTCCGTATTAGGTGAGCTCCACTTCCCCCTATTGTTAACGTGTCCTCCGTATTAGTGTCCACTTCCCCCTATTGTTAAAGTGTCCTCCGTATTAGGTGAGCTCCACTTCCCCCTATTGTTAAAGTGTCCTCCGTATTAGGTGCTGTCCACTTCCCCCTATTGTTAACGTGTCCTCCGTATTAGTGTCCACTTCCCCCTATTGTTAAAGTGTCCTCCGTATTAGGTGCTGTCCACTTCCCCCTATTGTTAACGTGTCCTCCGTATTAGGTGAGCTCCACTTCCCCCTATTGTTAAAGTGTCCTCCGTATTAGTGTCCACTTCCCCCTATTGTTAACGTGTCCTCCGTATTAGTGTCCACTTCCCCCTATTGTTAACGTGTCCTCCGTATTAGTGTCCACTTCCCCCTATTGTTAACGTGTCCTCCGTATTAGTGTCCACTTCCCCCTATTGTTAAAGTGTCCTCCGTATTAGGTGCTGTCCACTTCCTCCTATTGTTAACGTGTCCTCCGTATTAGGTGAGCTCCACTTCCCCCTATTGTTAACGTGTCCTCCGTATTAGGTGAGCTCCACTTCCCCCTATTGTTAACGTGTCCTCCGTATTAGATGAGCTCCACTTCCCCCTATTGTTAAAGTGTCCTCCGTATTAGGTGAGCTCCACTTCCCCCTATTGTTAACGTGTCCTCCGTATTAGATGCTGTCCACTTCCCCCTATTGTTAAAGTGTCCTCCGTATTAGGTGCTGTCCACTTCCCCCTATTGTTAACGTGTCCTCTGTATTAGGTGAGCTCCACTTCCCCCTATTGTTAACGTGTCCTCCGTATTAGGTGAGCTCCACTTCCCCCTATTGTTAACGTGTCCTCTGTATTAGGTGAGCTCCACTTCCCCCTATTGTTAAAGTGTCCTCCGTATTAGGTGAGCTCCACTTCCCCCTATTGTTAACGTGTCCTCCGTATTAGGTGAGCTCCACTTCCCCCTATTGTTAAAGTGTCCTCCGTATTAGGTGCTGTCCACTTCCCCCTATTGTTAACGTGTTCTCCGTATTAGGTGAGCTCCACTTCCCCCTATTGTTAACGTGTCCTCCGTATTAGGTGAGCTCCACTTCCCCCTATTGTTAACGTGTCCTCCGTATTAGGTGCTGTCCACTTCCCCCTATAGGGTTAAAGTGTCCTCCGTATTAGATGCTGTCCACTTCCCCCTATTGTTAACGTGTCCTCCGTATTAGATGAGCTCCACTTCCCCCTATTGTTAACGTGTCCTCCGTATTAGGTGCTGTCCACTTCCCCCTATTGTTAAAGTGTCCTCCGTATTAGGTGAGCTCCACTTCCCCCTATTGTTAACGTGTCCTCCGTATTAGATGAGCTCCACTTCCCCCTATTGTTAAAGTGTCCTCCGTATTAGGTGCTGTCCACTTCCCCCTATTGTTAACGTGTCCTCCGTATTAGGTGCTGTCCACTTCCCCCTATTGTTAAAGTGTCCT
Source organism: Osedax fenrisi (assembly GCA_964019155.1). NCBI lineage: Eukaryota > Metazoa > Annelida > Polychaeta > Sabellida > Siboglinidae > Osedax > Osedax fenrisi. Next base: position 101,070,762 of record OZ025239.1, read on the forward strand.
CCGTATTAGGTGAGCTCCACTTCCCCCTATTGTTAACGTGTCGTCCATATTAGGTGCTGTCCACTTCCCCCTATTGTTAACGTGTCCTCCATATTAGGTGAGCTCCACTTCCTCCTATTGTTAAAGTGTCCTCCGTATTAGGTGCTGTCCACTTCCCCCTATTGTTAAAGTGTCCTCCGTATTAGGTGCTGTCCACTTCCTCCTATTGTTAACGTGTCCTCCGTATTAGGTGAGCTCCACTTCCCCCTATTGTTAACGTGTCCTCCGTATTAGATGAGCTCCACTTCCCCCTATTGTTAAAGTGTCCTCCGTATTAGTGTCCACTTCCCCCTATTGTTAACGTGTCCTCCGTATTAGTGTCCACTTCCCCCTATTGTTAAAGTGTCCTCCGTATTAGGTGCTGTCCACTTCCTCCTATTGTTAACGTGTCCTCCGTATTAGGTGAGCTCCACTTCCCCCTATTGTTAACGTGTCCTCCGTATTAGGTGAGCTCCACTTCCCCCTATTGTTAACGTGTCCTCCGTATTAGATGAGCTCCACTTCCCCCTATTGTTAAAGTGTCCTCCGTATTAGGTGAGCTCCACTTCCCCCTATTGTTAACGTGTCCTCCGTATTAGATGCTGTCCACTTCCCCCTATTGTTAAAGTGTCCTCCGTATTAGGTGCTGTCCACTTCCCCCTATTGTTAACGTGTCCTCCGTATTAGGTGAGCTCCACTTCCCCCTATTGTTAACGTGTCCTCCGTATTAGGTGCTGTCCACTTCCCCCTATTGTTAACGTGTTCTCCGTATTAGGTGAGCTCCACTTCCCCCTATTGTTAACGTGTCCTCCGTATTAGGTGAGCTCCACTTCCCCCTATTGTTAACGTGTCCTCCGTATTAGGTGCTGTCCACTTCCCCCTATAGGGTTAAAGTGTCCTCCGTATTAGATGCTGTCCACTTCCCCCTATTGTTAACGTGTCCTCCGTATTAGGTGAGCTCCACTTCCCCCTATTGTTAAAGTGTCCTCCGTATTAGGTGCTGTCCACTTCCCCCTATTGTTAACCTGTCCTCCGTATTAGGTGAGCTCCACTACCCCCTATTGTTAACGTGTCCTCCGTATTAGGTACTGTCCACTTCCCCCTATTGTTAACGTGTCCTCCGTATTAGGTGAGCTCCACTTCCCCCTATTGTTAACGTGTCTTCCGTATTAGGTGAGCTCCACTTCCCCCTATTGTTAACGTGTCCTCCGTATTAGATGAGCTCCACTTCCCCCTATTGTTAACGTGTCCTCCGTATTAGGTGCTGTCCACTTCCCCCTATTGTTAAAGTGTCCTCCGTATTAGGTGAGCTCCACTTCCCCCTATTGTTAACGTGTCCTCCGTATTAGATGAGCTCCACTTCCCTCTATTGTTAAAGTGTCCTCCGTATTAGGTGCTGTCCACTTCCCCCTATTGTTAACGTGTCCTCCGTATTAGGTGCTGTCCACTTCCCCCTATTGTTAAAGTGTCCTCCGTATTAGGTGAGCTCCACTTCCCCCTATTGTTAACGTGTCGTCCATATTAGGTGCTGTCCACTTCCCCCTATTGTTAACGTGTCCTCCATATTAGGTGAGCTCCACTTCCTCCTATTGTTAAAGTGTCCTCCGTATTAGGTGCTGTCCACTTCCCCCTATTGTTAAAGTGTCCTCCGTATTAGGTGCTGTCCACTTCCTCCTATTGTTAACGTGTCCTCCGTATTAGGTGAGCTCCACTTCCCCCTATTGTTAACGTGTCCTCCGTATTAGGTGAGCTCCACTTCCCCCTATTGTTAACGTGTTCTCCGTATTAGATGAGCTCCACTTCCCCCTATTGTTAACGTGTCCTCCGTATTAGGTGCTGTCCACTTCCCCCTATTGTTAACGTGTCCTCCATATTAGGTGAGCTCCACTTCCTCCTATTGTTAACGTGTCCTCCGTATTAGGTGAGCTCCACTTCCCCCTATTGTTAAAGTGTCCTCCGTATTAGGTGAGCTCCACTTCCCCCTATTGTTAACGTGTCCTCCGTATTAGGTGAGCTCCACTTCCCCCTATTGTTAACGTGTTCTCCGTATTAGGTGCTGTCCACTTCCCCCTATTGTTAACGTGTCCTCCGTATTAGGTGAGCTCCACTTCCCCCTATTGTTAAAGTGTCCTCCGTATTAGTGTCCACTTCCCCCTATTGTTAACGTGTCCTCCGTATTAGTGTCCACTTCCCCCTATTGTTAAAGTGTCCTCCGTATTAGGTGCTGTCCACTTCCCCCTATTGTTAACGTGTCCTCCGTATTAGTGTCCACTTCCCCCTATTGTTAAAGTGTCCTCCGTATTAGGTGCTGTCCACTTCCCCCTATTGTTAACGTGTCCTCCGTATTAGGTGAGCTCCACTTCCCCCTATTGTTAAAGTGTCCTCCGTATTAGGTGCTGTCCACTTCCCCCTATTGTTAACGTGTCCTCCGTATTAGGTGAGCTCCACTTCCCCCTATTGTTAAAGTGTCCTCCGTATTAGGTGAGCTCCACTTCCCCCTATTGTTAACGTGTCCTCCGTATTAGTGTCCACTTCCCCCTATTGTTAAAGTGTCCTCCGTATTAGGTGAGCTCCACTTCCCCCTATTGTTAAAGTGTCCTCCGTATTAGGTGCTGTCCACTTCCCCCTATTGTTAACGTGTCCTCCGTATTAGTGTCCACTTCCCCCTATTGTTAAAGTGTCCTCCGTATTAGGTGCTGTCCACTTCCCCCTATTGTTAACGTGTCCTCCGTATTAGGTGAGCTCCACTTCCCCCTATTGTTAAAGTGTCCTCCGTATTAGTGTCCACTTCCCCCTATTGTTAACGTGTCCTCCGTATTAGTGTCCACTTCCCCCTATTGTTAAAGTGTCCTCCGTATTAGGTGCTGTCCACTTCCCCCTATTGTTAACGTGTCCTCCGTATTAGGTGAGCTCCACTTCCCCCTATTGTTAACGTGTTCTCCGTATTAGGTGCTGTCCACTTCCCCCTATTGTTAACGTGTCCTCCGTATTAGGTGAGCTCCACTTCCCCCTATTGTTAAAGTGTCCTCCGTATTAGTGTCCACTTCCCCCTATTGTTAAATGTGTCCTCCGTATTAGTGTCCACTTCCCCCTATTGTTAACGTGTCCTCCGTATTAGTGTCCACTTCCCCCTATTGTTAAAGTGTCCTCCGTATTAGGTGCTGTCCACTTCCTCCTATTGTTAACGTGTCCTACGTATTAGGTGAGCTCCACTTCCCCCTATTGTTAACGTGTCCTCCGTATTAGGTGAGCTCCACTTCCCCCTATTGTTAACGTGTCCTCCGTATTAGATGAGCTCCACTTCCCCCTATTGTTAAAGTGTCCTCCGTATTAGGTGAGCTCCACTTCCCCCTATTGTTAAAGTGTCCTCCGTATTAGGTGCTGTCCACTTCCCCCTATTGTTAACGTGTCCTCCGTATTAGGTGAGCTCCACTTCCCCCTATTGTTAAAGTGTCCTCCGTATTAGTGTCCACTTCCCCCTATTGTTAACGTGTCCTCCGTATTAGTGTCCACTTCCCCCTATTGTTAAAGTGTCCTCCGTATTAGGTGCTGTCCAATTCCCCCTATTGTTAACGTGTCCTCCGTATTAGTGTCCACTTCCCCCTATTGTTAAAGTGTCCTCCGTATTAGGTGCTGTCCACTTCCTCCTATTGTTAACGTGTCCTCCGTATTAGGTGAGCTCCACTTCCCCCTATTGTTAACGTGTCCTCCGTATTAGGTGAGCTCCACTTCCCCCTATTGTTAACGTGTCCTCCGTATTAGATGAGCTCCACTTCCCCCTATTGTTAAAGTGTCCTCCGTATTAGGTGAGCTCCACTTCCCCCTATTGTTAACGTGTCCTCCGTATTAGATGCTGTCCACTTCCCCCTATTGTTAAAGTGTCCTCCGTATTAGGTGCTGTCCACTTCCCCCTATTGTTAACGTGTCCTCTGTATTAGGTGAGCTCCACTTCCCCCTATTGTTAACGTGTCCTCCGTATTAGGTAAGCTCCACTTCCCCCTATTGTTAACGTGTCCTCTGTATTAGGTGAGCTCCACTTCCCCCTATTGTTAACGTGTCCTCCGTATTAGGTGAGCTCCACTTCCCCCTATTGTTAACGTGTTCTCCGTATTAGGTGCTGTCCACTTCCCCCTATTGTTAACGTGTCCTCCGTATTAGGTGAGCTCCACTTCCCCCTATTGTTAAAGTGTCCTCCGTATTAGTGTCCACTTCCCCCTATTGTTAAATGTGTCCTCCGTATTAGTGTCCACTTCCCCCTATTGTTAACGTGTCCTCCGTATTAGTGTCCACTTCCCCCTATTGTTAAAGTGTCCTCCGTATTAGGTGCTGTCCACTTCCTCCTATTGTTAACGTGTCCTCCGTATTAGGTGAGCTCCACTTCCCCCTATTGTTAACGTGTCCTCCGTATTTGGTAAGCTCCACTTCCCCCTATTGTTAACGTGTCCTCTGTATTAGGTGAGCTCCACTTCCCCCTATTGTTAACGTGTCCTCCGTATTAGGTGAGCTCCACTTCCCCCTATTGTTAAAGTGTCCTCCGTATTAGGTGCTGTCCACTTCCTCCTATTGTTAACGTGTCCTCCGTATTAGGTGAGCTCCACTTCCCCCTATTGTTAAAGTGTCCTCCGTATTAGTGTCCACTTCCCCCTATTGTTAACGTGTCCTCCGTATTAGTGTCCACTTCCACCTATTGTTAACGTGTCCTCCGTATTAGTGTCCACTTCCCCCTATTGTTAAAGTGTCCTCCGTATTAGGTGCTGTCCACTTCCTCCTATTGTTAACGTGTCCTCCGTATTAGGTGAGCTCCACTTCCCCCTATTGTTAACGTGTCCTCCGTATTAGGTGAGCTCCACTTCCCCCTATTGTTAACGTGTCCTCCGTATTAGATGAGCTCCACTTCCCCCTATTGTTAAAGTGTCCTCCGTATTAGGTGAGCTCCACTTCCCCCTATTGTTAACGTGTCCTCCGTATTAGATGCTGTCCACTTCCCCCTATTGTTAAAGTGTCCTCCGTATTAGGTGCTGTCCACTTCCCCCTATTGTTAACGTGTCCTCTGTATTAGGTGAGCTCCACTTCCCCCTATTGTTAACGTGTCCTCCGTATTAGGTAAGCTCCACTTCCCCCTATTGTTAACGTGTCCTCTGTATTAGGTGAGCTCCACTTCCCCCTATTGTTAACGTGTCCTCCGTATTAGGTGAGCTCCACTTCCCCCTATTGTTAACGTGTCCTCCGTATTAGGTGAGCTCCACTTCCCCCTATTGTTAACGTGTCCTCTGTATTAGGTGAGCTCCACTTCCCCCTATTGTTAAAGTGTCCTCCGTATTAGGTGAGCTCCACTTCCCCCTATTGTTAACGTGTCCTCCGTATTAGGTGAGCTCCACTTCCCCCTATTGTTAAAGTGTCCTCCGTATTAGGTGCTGTCCACTTCCCCCTATTGTTAACGTGTTCTCCGTATTAGGTGAGCTCCACTTCCCCCTATTGTTAACGTGTCCTCCGTATTAGGTGAGCTCCACTTCCCCCTATTGTTAACGTGTCCTCCGTATTAGGTGCTGTCCACTTCCCCCTATAGGGTTAAAGTGTCCTCCGTATTAGATGCTGTCCACTTCCCCCTATTGTTAACGTGTCCTCCGTATTAGGTGAGCTCCACTTCCCCCTATTGTTAAAGTGTCCTCCGTATTAGGTGCTGTCCACTTCCCCCTATTGTTAACCTGTCCTCCGTATTAGGTGAGCTCCACTACCCCCTATTGTTAACGTGTCCTCCGTATTAGGTACTGTCCACTTCCCCCTATTGTTAACGTGTCCTCCGTATTAGGTGAGCTCCACTTCCCCCTATTGTTAACGTGTCTTCCGTATTAGGTGAGCTCCACTTCCCCCTATTGTTAACGTGTCCTCCGTATTAGATGAGCTCCACTTCCCCCTATTGTTAACGTGTCCTCCGTATTAGGTGCTGTCCACTTCCCCCTATTGTTAAAGTGTCCTCCGTATTAGGTGAGCTCCACTTCCCCCTATTGTTAACGTGTCCTCCGTATTAGATGAGCTCCACTTCCCTCTATTGTTAAAGTGTCCTCCGTATTAGGTGCTGTCCACTTCCCCCTATTGTTAACGTGTCCTCCGTATTAGGTGCTGTCCACTTCCCCCTATTGTTAAAGTGTCCTCCGTATTAGGTGAGCTCCACTTCCCCCTATTGTTAACGTGTCGTCCATATTAGGTGCTGTCCACTTCCCCCTATTGTTAACGTGTCCTCCATATTAGGTGAGCTCCACTTCCTCCTATTGTTAAAGTGTCCTCCGTATTAGGTGCTGTCCACTTCCCCCTATTGTTAAAGTGTCCTCCGTATTAGGTGCTGTCCACTTCCTCCTATTGTTAACGTGTCCTCCGTATTAGGTGAGCTCCACTTCCCCCTATTGTTAACGTGTCCTCCGTATTAGGTGAGCTCCACTTCCCCCTATTGTTAACGTGTTCTCCGTATTAGAAGAGCTCCACTTCCCCCTATTGTTAACGTGTCCTCCGTATTAGGTGCTGTCCACTTCCCCCTATTGTTAACGTGTCCTCCATATTAGGTGAGCTCCACTTCCTCCTATTGTTAACGTGTCCTCCGTATTAGGTGAGCTCCACTTCCCCCTATTGTTAAAGTGTCCTCCGTATTAGGTGAGCTCCACTTCCCCCTATTGTTAACGTGTCCTCCGTATTAGGTGAGCTCCACTTCCCCCTATTGTTAACGTGTCCTCCGTATTAGGTGCTGTCCACTTCCCCCTATTGTTAACGTGTCCTCCGTATTAGGTGCTGTCCACTTCCCCCTATTGTTAACGTGTCCTCCGTATTAGGTGTTGTCCACTTCCCCCTATTGTTAACGTGTCCTCCGTATTAGGTGAGCTCCACTTCCCCCTATTGTTAACGTGTCCTCCGTATTAGATGAGCTCCACTTCCCCCTATTGTTAACGTGTCCTCCGTATTAGGTGCTGTCCACTTCCCCCTATTGTTAACGTGTCCTCCGTATTAGGTGAGCTCCACTTCCCCCTATTGTTAACGTGTCCTCCGTATTAGATGAGCTCCACTTCCCCCTATTGTTAACGTGTCCTCCGTATTAGGTGCTGTCCACTTCCCCCTATAGGGTTAAAGTGTCCTCCGTATTAGGTGCAGTCCACTTCCCCCTATTGTTAACGTGTCCTCCGTATTAGGTGCTGTCCACTTCCCCCTATAGGGTTAAAGTGTCCTCCGTATTAGGTGCTGTCCACTTCCCCCTATTGTTAACGTGTCCTCCGTATTAGGTGCTGTCCACTTCCCCCTATTGTTAACGTGTCCTCCGTATTAGGTGTTGTCCACTTCCCCCTATTGTTAACGTGTCCTCCGTATTAGGTGAGCTCCACTTCCCCCTATTGTTAACGTGTCCTCCGTATTAGATGAGCTCCACTTCCCCCTATTGTTAACGTGTCCTCCGTATTAGGTGAGCTCCACTTCCCCCTATTGTTAACGTGTCCTCCGTATTAGATGAGCTCCACTTCCCCCTATTGTTAACGTGTCCTCCGTATTAGGTGCTGTCCACTTCCCCCTATTGTTAACGTGTCCTCCGTATTAGGTGAGCTCCACTTCCCCCTATTGTTAACGTGTCCTCCGTATTAGATGAGCTCCACTTCCCCCTATTGTTAACGTGTCCTCCGTATTAGGTGCTGTCCACTTCCCCCTATAGGGTTAAAGTGTCCTCCGTATTAGGTGCAGTCCACTTCCCCCTATTGTTAAAGTGTCCTCCGTATTAGGTGAGCTCCACTTCCCCCTATTGTTAACGTGTCCTCCGTATTAGGTGCTGTCCACTTCCCCCTATTGTTAACGTGTCCTCCGTATTAGGTGCTGTCCACTTCCCCCTATAGGGTTAAAGTGTCCTCCGTATTAGGTGCTGTCCACTTCCCCCTATTGTTAAAGTGTCCTCCGTATTAGGTGAGCTCCACTTCCCCCTATTGTTAACGTGTCCTCCGTATTAGGTGCTGTCCACTTCCTCCTACCAACTATGCGAATATTCGCTCATATTTTGTGAACAATCTCGTACGCCATATCGTGAATGGACGATTTTAATTATTTACATAGAAATATAGGAGAAAC
>OZ025239.1:101083870-101101370 GCA_964019155.1 Osedax fenrisi
TTTTTCATATTGTGAGTATACATTAACCTTTTGATAAAATACAAATGAGAACTACCTTTGTTATATTTGTGTATAAATAAATCATCTATCTATCTATCTATCTATAAATTACAAGTTTTTTATTTATTCAACTTTTAAAATATTAATGTAATATGAGAATTAATATTAAAATATGACTTTTATTGTATTTAGGGGTGATATAAGTTTTATTTATATATTATATATATAAATATATATATATATAAAATAAAATATTAAGAAAGTAAATATGAATGTCATCTACATGATATGAAAATGTTAATACAAAATATTAAAAAAATAAAATATTTACGGTATTTTTAGTAGATTAGTATTATGATAAATCAAAATACTGGGTAAATCAGATTTATATTTAAGAAGATTATTTTTATCGAAATTAATTATAAAAAACATTTAACACATATCAAAATAACATAGGACTTTGTTAAACAATATAATAGTTATATGACTATAATCTATAGATATATAGATATATTTATATAAATTATATAAATATATATATATATATATATATATATAACTTTTTTATATCAATTTTATTATCATTTTTCTAGTAATTAGATCAATTAAACATTTTAACTTATATATATATATATTAAAAAGTGTAATTTGATAAATATGTGTAATTTTAAATGTTAGATAAATGATTATATTTGTCAATTTATAAATACAAATGATATCTGTTATATATTTGTTATTAATATTCTGTATAATTATGCAAGCAATCCTCACGATTATATCTATACTATATACAGTCAACTCTCGGTAAGTCGGACTACTGATAAGTCGGAATTTTCGATAAGTCGGACACATTTAGTTGGTTTGGTTGGATTTGTACCTAGTTCCATGTTAAATTCATCGGATAAGTCGGATAAGTTGATTGGATAAGTCGGACTTTTCTATAAGTCGGATACATATTATAGTCATTTTTATGATTTTTATACTGGATAAGTCTGACTTTTTATAAATTGTCAGAAATGTTTACTTTAAATAATGAATATTATAATTATAGTAAATAATATTATTGAATACAACATTTTATGTTGTTGATTGTTGCATAATTCCATATTTCGGTAACCATTTAACTCGCGCTAAGCATTTCATGTCTAATTTGCATGATATTCTGAATCTCGGATAAGTAGGACATCTCGCTAAGTCGGACACTTTTCCCGGTCCCTTGCGAGTCCGACTTATCGGGAGTTGACTGTACATGCATATATGTATAACTATTATATAATTATTTATGTTTATTATTTGTTTAATTCTTAGAAAATGAATCTTAATAAGTATAATCTTAATATTAATAAGTATTATTGTCTCTGATGATATATATATATATATATATCAAGTTCTAACAAGATAGGTTAATTCACTCTATTAATTAAACATACAACTTCAGTTATCTAATTGTAATTCGACGCTGAAACCTTACAGGCAGAAGAGCTAACTGAAGAACAAATCGCAGGTAAATAGAGACATATCATTAATAATGCATGCGTAGAGATATCTATGCATTATTACCATCATAATATTCATTTATGAATCGTATATGATAACTATAGCTAGATATCATATACTATATACTATATACTATATACAAAGATTTTGCGAAGAAATCTTTTTCTTAAACAAATCTTTGTTATTTATATAATATAATATAATATATATATATATATATATATATATATATATATATATATATATGCATAAGTTATGTGTCTCGCTGCGTGACTTGTAGCTATGCTGCATTCGTGTAGTGTTGGTCAGTGTTTACCATTGTTTACTGCTGACCACACGGGCTAAAACGATGGCCGTAGTCGCGTGACGTCATACTTTATTGACGTAATCACGGCGACCAGACTTAGACGACCCGACGTAGATAGCATCTCTAGAAGTAGGGCGTGGTCGGCTGGGCGTGGCAGAGTGGGCGGGGCGGGGAGTGTCTAAATCTCTTAATTCGATAACGATATAGCAGGACTAGATAAGTCGTAAGTCAATAACACTTCTGTCCAGCCACTCGGTATGGCTACTCGGTATGGGTGTCCACCTGGTGGTAGTAGTAGTAGTAGTAGTAGTAGTAGTAGTAGTAGTAGTAGTAGTAGTAGTAGTAGTAGTAGTAGTAGTAGTAGTAGTAGTAGTAGTAGTAGTAGTAGTAGTAGTAGTAGTAGTAGTAGTAGTAGTAGTAGTAGTAGTAGTAGTAGTAGTAGTAGTAGTAGTAGTAGTAGTAGTAGTAGTAGTAGTAGTAGTAGTAGTAGTAGTAGTAGTAGTAGTAGTAGTAGTAGTAGTAGTAGTAGTAGTAGTAGTAGTAGTAGTAGTAGTAGTAGTAGTAGTAGTAGTAGTAGTAGTAGTAGTAGTAGTAGTAGTAGTAGTAGTAGTAGTAGTAGTAGTAGTAGTAGTAGTAGTAGTAGTAGTAGTAGTAGTAGTAGTAGTAGTAGTAGTAGTAGTAGTAGTAGTAGTAGTAGTAGTAGTAGTAGTAGTAGTAGTAGTAGTAGTAGTAGTAGTAGTAGTAGTAGTAGTAGTAGTAGTAGTAGTAGTAGTAGTAGTAGTAGTAGTAGTAGTAGTAGTAGTAGTAGTAGTAGTAGTAGTAGTAGTAGTAGTAGTAGTAGTAGTAGTAGTAGTAGTAGTAGTAGTAGTAGTAGTAGTAGTAGTAGTAGTAGTAGTAGTAGTAGTAGTAGTAGTAGTAGTAGTAGTAGTAGTAGTAGTAGTAGTAGTAGTAGTAGTAGTAGTAGTAGTAGTAGTAGTAGTAGTAGTAGTAGTAGTAGTAGTAGTAGTAGTAGTAGTAGTAGTAGTAGTAGTAGTAGTAGTAGTAGTAGTAGTAGTAGTAGTAGTAGTAGTAGTAGTAGTAGTAGTAGTAGTAGTAGTAGTAGTAGTAGTAGTAGTAGTAGTAGTAGTAGTAGTAGTAGTAGTAGTAGTAGTAGTAGTAGTAGTAGTAGTAGTAGTAGTAGTAGTAGTAGTAGTAGTAGTAGTAGTAGTAGTAGTAGTAGTAGTAGTAGTAGTAGTAGTAGTAGTAGTAGTAGTAGTAGTAGTAGTAGTAGTAGTAGTAGTAGTAGTAGTAGTAGTAGTAGTAGTAGTAGTAGTAGTAGTAGTAGTAGTAGTAGTAGTAGTAGTAGTAGTAGTAGTAGTAGTAGTAGTAGTAGTAGTAGTAGTAGTAGTAGTAGTAGTAGTAGTAGTAGTAGTAGTAGTAGTAGTAGTAGTAGTAGTAGTAGTAGTAGTAGTAGTAGTAGTAGTAGTAGTAGTAGTAGTAGTAGTAGTAGTAGTAGTAGTAGTAGTAGTAGTAGTAGTAGTAGTAGTAGTAGTAGTAGTAGTAGTAGTAGTAGTAGTAGTAGTAGTAGTAGTAGTAGTAGTAGTAGTAGTAGTAGTAGTAGTAGTAGTAGTAGTAGTAGTAGTAGTAGTAGTAGTAGTAGTAGTAGTAGTAGTAGTAGTAGTAGTAGTAGTAGTAGTAGTAGTAGTAGTAGTAGTAGTAGTAGTAGTAGTAGTAGTAGTAGTAGTAGTAGTAGTAGTAGTAGTAGTAGTAGTAGTAGTAGTAGTAGTAGTAGTAGTAGTAGTAGTAGTAGTAGTAGTAGTAGTAGTAGTAGTAGTAGTAGTAGTAGTAGTAGTAGTAGTAGTAGTAGTAGTAGTAGTAGTAGTAGTAGTAGTAGTAGTAGTAGTAGTAGTAGTAGTAGTAGTAGTAGTAGTAGTAGTAGTAGTAGTAGTAGTAGTAGTAGTAGTAGTAGTAGTAGTAGTAGTAGTAGTAGTAGTAGTAGTAGTAGTAGTAGTAGTAGTAGTAGTAGTAGTAGTAGTAGTAGTAGTAGTAGTAGTAGTAGTAGTAGTAGTAGTAGTAGTAGTAGTAGTAGTAGTAGTAGTAGTAGTAGTAGTAGTAGTAGTAGTAGTAGTAGTAGTAGTAGTAGTAGTAGTAGTAGTAGTAGTAGTAGTAGTAGTAGTAGTAGTAGTAGTAGTAGTAGTAGTAGTAGTAGTAGTAGTAGTAGTAGTAGTAGTAGTAGTAGTAGTAGTAGTAGTAGTAGTAGTAGTAGTAGTAGTAGTAGTAGTAGTAGTAGTAGTAGTAGTAGTAGTAGTAGTAGTAGTAGTAGTAGTAGTAGTAGTAGTAGTAGTAGTAGTAGTAGTAGTAGTAGTAGTAGTAGTAGTAGTAGTAGTAGTAGTAGTAGTAGTAGTAGTAGTAGTAGTAGTAGTAGTAGTAGTAGTAGTAGTAGTAGTAGTAGTAGTAGTAGTAGTAGTAGTAGTAGTAGTAGTAGTAGTAGTAGTAGTAGTAGTAGTAGTAGTAGTAGTAGTAGTAGTAGTAGTAGTAGTAGTAGTAGTAGTAGTAGTAGTAGTAGTAGTAGTAGTAGTAGTAGTAGTAGTAGTAGTAGTAGTAGTAGTAGTAGTAGTAGTAGTAGTAGTAGTAGTAGTAGTAGTAGTAGTAGTAGTAGTAGTAGTAGTAGTAGTAGTAGTAGTAGTAGTAGTAGTAGTAGTAGTAGTAGTAGTAGTAGTAGTAGTAGTAGTAGTAGTAGTAGTAGTAGTAGTAGTAGTAGTAGTAGTAGTAGTAGTAGTAGTAGTAGTAGTAGTAGTAGTAGTAGTAGTAGTAGTAGTAGTAGTAGTAGTAGTAGTAGTAGTAGTAGTAGTAGTAGTAGTAGTAGTAGTAGTAGTAGTAGTAGTAGTAGTAGTAGTAGTAGTAGTAGTAGTAGTAGTAGTAGTAGTAGTAGTAGTAGTAGTAGTAGTAGTAGTAGTAGTAGTAGTAGTAGTAGTAGTAGTAGTAGTAGTAGTAGTAGTAGTAGTAGTAGTAGTAGTAGTAGTAGTAGTAGTAGTAGTAGTAGTAGTAGTAGTAGTAGTAGTAGTAGTAGTAGTAGTAGTAGTAGTAGTAGTAGTAGTAGTAGTAGTAGTAGTAGTAGTAGTAGTAGTAGTAGTAGTAGTAGTAGTAGTAGTAGTAGTAGTAGTAGTAGTAGTAGTAGTAGTAGTAGTAGTAGTAGTAGTAGTAGTAGTAGTAGTAGTAGTAGTAGTAGTAGTAGTAGTAGTAGTAGTAGTAGTAGTAGTAGTAGTAGTAGTAGTAGTAGTAGTAGTAGTAGTAGTAGTAGTAGTAGTAGTAGTAGTAGTAGTAGTAGTAGTAGTAGTAGTAGTAGTAGTAGTAGTAGTAGTAGTAGTAGTAGTAGTAGTAGTAGTAGTAGTAGTAGTAGTAGTAGTAGTAGTAGTAGTAGTAGTAGTAGTAGTAGTAGTAGTAGTAGTAGTAGTAGTAGTAGTAGTAGTAGTAGTAGTAGTAGTAGTAGTAGTAGTAGTAGTAGTAGTAGTAGTAGTAGTAGTAGTAGTAGTAGTAGTAGTAGTAGTAGTAGTAGTAGTAGTAGTAGTAGTAGTAGTAGTAGTAGTAGTAGTAGTAGTAGTAGTAGTAGTAGTAGTAGTAGTAGTAGTAGTAGTAGTAGTAGTAGTAGTAGTAGTAGTAGTAGTAGTAGTAGTAGTAGTAGTAGTAGTAGTAGTAGTAGTAGTAGTAGTAGTAGTAGTAGTAGTAGTAGTAGTAGTAGTAGTAGTAGTAGTAGTAGTAGTAGTAGTAGTAGTAGTAGTAGTAGTAGTGGTGGTAGTGGGGGTTAGCTCCCCCCACTATATAGCTGTAATCAGTGATACCGATCTATATAGTACACATCATGCTACACGGTACCGAGTAGTAGAATATGGTTTAGCGGTTGTTTGCTGAATATCGTCACCAATTGAAAAGTATTTTGAAATAGGTCAACATAATATAACCAATCAAATAACGACGTTCACTATCAATAGTGTCACAGCGTCATATAGTGACGTGTTGTCATAGCCTAGCTATTGTTTACATCGAGTGTCAAATCTAGTATTAACAATGAAAGATGTATGAATAATGGATAGTGTATTTAAACACGGGGATATATATATATATATATATATATATATATATATATATATATATATATATTAGTGTACGCATAATATCAAAGTATGTGTTTGCGTATATATGCGGCAGTATGTCTATGTCTATTACATCCTTAGTTGACATGCGCATAGTATCTTAGTATCATAGAATCTTACCACTATTAAATGTCTCTTCATCTCGCCGATCGATGAAATCTAAATATCCGAATGTTGAATTTCTATTTTTAGAATTCAACATAATCATATGTATAGACTTATATTCACTCGATTGGTTCACTGCACTCTTACAAGACATATAGATTATAGTCACGTGTGCAAGAGCTTCGTTGCATTACGTAACGCTGACCGACACACCGTACACGTGACTTCATCTCGATGACGTCATATCGATTGTAGTTATTACACACGCTGGTGATATATAGGTAAGCGTATAGGCATCGGAGATGTACCTTGGTCCGGTTATCGAGCCTGGATGCTGGATCCCTCCCCCCTTCTCCGATTATGTGAAATACGTCGGTTATTTCGCGGTTGTCATCATCCGAAATAAGCTGCATAAATCAATTAAGAGGAATAAATCACAATTTGTATAAGTATACAGATGGTACTAAATATAGACATTCTAAATGTAGATAGCTTAGATGGCTAATTAAATATATAACATAGATACGTTAATCTAAATATACATATATTTATTAAGTTATTACTATTCATATAATACTATTAACATATATATATATATATATATATATATATATATATATATATATATATATATATACTTTATATTAAAAGAGCGTCTATAGATGAATATACATGTGTGTATGCTATTCATATTTTACATTAATACATGACGATTTATAACCCAGGCTATTACTAGTATATCTTCTTAGAGAGTATTGCATACATTATATGTGAATCACATAATGTGATACATTGTAATGTCCGAGTTGATAGACTTACAATACCTGCAGCACATGCCCTATATTATATATATATATTGTTATTGTTATTGTTATTTTTATTTGGTGGAGTCCTTTCATCCCATCCAGGAACTTAGATGAAGTTTTCACTTATAACCATATATGGCTCTAATGTCCCTTCGAAGCCGCTCTCATGTTAAGGCATCCATGGTTTTAACGAGAGCCGATCATTTATTTATACACAATTATATAAGATCACTTCTAAATAATATTTTAAGACCCATTTTATAAAATTAATTAATGGTCCGGACGAGGGTCGAACCCGTGTCCTACTTGTGTGTCGGACACCTTAGCCACTGAGCCACACAGGCAGTTTAATATATATATATATATATATATATATATATATATTATAAGCCCTATATTATAAGCCCTCCATTGTAAGCTATACATTGTAATACATTTATTTGAATCCCGTTATACCTAGGCTTTATACCTACTAATATTATTAACTGAACATTTAAAAAAAATTTAAATTACTATTAAATAATCATTTAATTTAAACCTAACACATATTTATCTTTGTTTATCCATAATTTAAACCCTAGATATCTGATACTCGTATTCGTAAAATCAATCAATTATAATACAGCATCGAATAAATATTGGATACTTAATGTTCAACTGAATGCAGTTAATTATAATCAATAACACATTTATTTTAATAAACTTTATTAAATTTACAATTGTGTATTTGTACAGATCTCACAATTACATTTATATACTGTGTATACACTGCAGCGTATCATGATATCAGCACTGTTTTGTAAGTTATTGTTTGTTGACATCGCTGTAAACAAATTAAGTAGTTTATTTATATTTCATTTACATCCATGTTAGTATATACTATATACTATATAGATAATAATTAAAATATTTATATTAAAAATTGTATTAAAATAAAGAGCTTGGTTATTTACTATTTTACGCGAGAATGCCGAGATTTGTAAATAAATAATAATCATTATAAGTAACCGATATCAATAACTATAGCATTGCTGATGACTAGTGTATGTGTGTAGCATTGTTAATTAGAATGTAAACATCCGTTAGAAGAATTTCGCAACCATCCTATTGTTGTTCTGAGAGTGTTTGTTTGTTTAGATAACCAACATTATCTCTCTACGTACGCGTGCGATTGTGTATGCGTGTGTTTAGTGGTATGCTAACATAGTTATACATAGCACTAACGATGATGTATTTGTGTGTGTGTACTTATGTTATACTAAATATTATCTTCTTATATCACGATATATATATATATATATATTAATGCGATCTAATATAATAAACTCAGAGAATCAGTGGCGAAAGTATGAAGAGATATGCTGATTATTATTATTGTTGTTGTTGTTGTTGTTGTTGGTTTAATGATGGCTGCTCATTCAGCGTTGACGGTCGCCTCGGTAACGGAAGGACATCGCGTCCTATGGGATGCGACCTTGACGACCTGCTCGGCGCGGATAGTTAGCGCTAGTGTGGGTACATCGAGTACTCTCCTAGGTGCACGTGTACCGGTGGTATCACGTGTCATGTAATCACCGCATGCAGTCTTGTGTATCTGATACGCGATTCACTGCGTATGTATGAACAGTATTATACTACAGTATATTATAATATATAGTACTATATACTATATACTATAAAATATAGTACTATATACTATAAAATCGCCATATCCTGACTTTACTAATGATGAATTACCTAATTTATTTGATTCATTTTTCAATGATAAAATCACCAATATTATTTCGTCATTACCCAAACCTATATCTATAGCTCTATCGTTCTCTACAACTAATACACTAACTTCCTTTTTTCTACCTTCTAATGATCAACTAATTTGTTTACTTAAAAATTCTCGCAGCTCTTCTTCTCTTGATCCAATTCCTTTAAAATTACTAAATGATATAGCTCCTTATAAAATATCAAATATAGCTCATATCATCCATGAATCACTTATTTCTGGTACTGTCCCCCTCCTTTTCAAACATTCTCTTATCACGCCTATCATTAAAAAACCTTCTCTTGACCCCTCATCCTTTAATAATTATAGACCTATTTCCAATCTTTCAATACTTTCTAAAACCTTAGAAAGAGTCGTTTCAAAACAACTATCTTCTTTCCTGACTACTAATAATATACTTTGTACTTTCCAAAGTGCTTATGTACCGAACAAATCTACTGAAACAGCAATAACCAGGGTAACAACAAATATCTTATGTGACCTTAATAATACATATGGAACAATTCTTGTTCTACTTGATCTTAGCGCAGCATTTGATACAATTGACCATAGTCTTCTCATATCACGATTGGCTAATATTGGTATCACCGGTATTGCACTTAAATGGTTTACGTCATACATTTCTGATCGTACTTCTTCTATTCTTATCAATGGGCACATATCATCTCCTAGAAATATTTCTTACGGAGTCCCCCAAGGCTCTGTATTAGGACCGATTCTTTTTAATATTTATCTACTTCCTATTTTTGATATAATTTCTAAATTTCTCCTTATATCAGTCCACTCCTACGCTGATGATATACAACTTAACGTAAAATGCACTTCTGATATCAATTTTACTCCCAATCTTATGTCTAACTGTATTAAATCTATACATACTTGGCTTTCAAATAACTCTCTATCACTGAATCACAATAAAACAGAAACTATATTTCTTCACCTCCCTTCTCCCAGACGCCCATTAACAGTCCCACCATTTATCATGGTTGACAATCATAATATATTATATTCTGATAATGTTAAATATCTTGGTGTTTATTTCGATAGTTCTTTATCTTTTCATCGCCATATCTCAAATCTTCTTCGCTCTATAAACTTTCATCTTCACTCTTTCCGTCTTATCCGTAACTCCATCTCCCTAAGTGTTTCTATAACTCTCGCCTCATATTTCATATTACCGCTTTTCGATTACTGAAATATTCTCCTTTTCTCCTTACCTGGCTATCAAATTAAAATATTACAAATACTACAGAATGCGTTAGTACGATCAATTTTTAAAATTGATCGCTTTTCCCAAATACATATTTCCCCATATTTACATAGATTGCTTTGGCTACCAATACAATTTAGAATAATATTTAAAGTTCTTCTATTAACTCATAACTCTCTTCACCACAACCGACCTGAATATATATCTTCCTTAATCTCTATTTCTACTCACACTATCTCTCTCCGTTCAACTACTTCTTACATTCTACATCTACCCTCTAAGCTTAATCTACATACAACTAATATTCGTGCATGGCACATATCGGCCCCTTATCTATGGAATAAACTACCACATAATCTACGCTCCACTCAATCCACCACCTCTTTTAAATCTCTATTAAAAACATATCTATTTACTATTGCATTTCCCTGATCATTTTTTTTATCACTATCTATCAATATCTACAATTTTATTTACAATTTATATTAATGTTGAGTACTTTCTGTATTCCGATTTATATTATTATTAGTTTATTATTTTCGTTTATGTTCCGTTATATTGTTTTTTTTTTGTTTTTACTTCAGACGCTTGATTGCTATGGCACAAAGAGTCTTTAAAATAAATTGAATTGAATTGAATTGAATATATACACCATAGTATATTATATTATAGTATAGTATACTATATTATAGTATAGTATACTATATTATATATATATTGAATATATATATATATATATATATTATATATATATATATACCATAGTATATGGGAGAGTGTGGGTACGGATGTTTGTCTCTTCAATCATAGAAAACTTAAAAGTAGGATTATTATGTAATGTATGACGTCATGGATTGTAGTAATAGTCACGTGGTCCGAATATGTCTATAGACAAACTATAGTTATGTCGGCTTTTGGAAATCACATGCATGTAAATATTATTTACTAAATTATTTATGTGTATTGGTATTTAATAAATACAATTTATATAGTCATTATATGTATATATATATATATATATATATATATATATATATAATATAATATAATCGATTAATAAAACCCATAACTAGATTAATTGTGAAAAAACCCTACCGGATATGACCGTAAACGTTCAATGAGGGTAACACCCATAATCAAACACATCTATAATATCATCTATACCCATCTAACTATGGGTGTCTAGTAGTATATAAGTTAGCACTATGATACCTCATACTAAGTAGGTATACCTCATACTACGTATTATGTAAGAATTAAAGTGCTACACAATATATTACATAATAATAGATTACGCAATACGTTATATAATCGCTATGGTATATCAAGAGTTTAGTATGTTACGTCACTAGTATCGCGTATATATACTTGTTATTATATATATATATATATATTTATATTATATAATATTGTATTTAATATGTATATTAATAACATTTTATATCATATGTTATATCAACAAATGTTTTACATATTCGTAAATATTATTCAAGTCATGTAGCATTAATGACTCCTTTATTATATATTTAGCATATAATATATGTATAATACATCTATGTGTATGTGTATATGTATGTGTATATGTATTTGTGTGTGTATGTGCGTATGCTTGTATGTTCACACCCGTCTATACAATTTGTAACACATTCGAATGTTAGATCTAATTATCACTATATTCTAGTGATTCTTTGAAATGTGAAATTAATGTATATAATGTATATATATATATAATGTATATATATATATATATATATATATATATATATATATATATATATGTGTATGTGTGTATATGTGTGTGTATAATATACAAAATACGTGTGAAAGCGTGTATATACGTATGTGTGCATTATCCTTTATATAGTAATGAATTCCAGATTATCCTTTATTTAATTATAATATGCATTATATAATGCGCTATTTACTTTAGCTTATAATATAATATATCAATAATACATCAGTAAAATCTCCATATAAGGAGGTATTTATGCTAATATACGACTTATTTAAACTTATTTGTTTATTTAAATACTTAAGTTAATATTAGTTTATATAAATGCAATTCTGTAGAATGGCATCTGCCGTATATATATATATACGCTTATAAGCTATTCACCACTATTCTCCAATAGAAATGATATGTTATAGATATGTCTAGATTCAATAATTTTATACATATACAATTTATCAATAATAATATATGATATATATATGATATATATATACTATATATGCACGTATATATATATATATATATATATATATATATATATACTCTAATCCTACTGAAATATAAATTGTTCTTCTGAACATAAAAGTAAATTCCCTTGCTAATAGAAACAATAAAAGCGCTCCATTACTCCTCGCATGTTACATAATAAATCGTCGCTCGCAGTCATCGTCGTAATAGTGTATTACGCAATAGTGTATTACGCAATAGTGTATTACGCGATGGTGTACGTTACGTCATAATTCGTTACGCAACGATACCCAGAATTAAAAGTATTTCGATGTAGGCGGTGGCGATACGGTGGCGAGTGGTCAAGCCTCGATATCGCCACCGATCTATATATAGATCTGTAGTAGCCCTCCACCGCCGTCGTGGTGGCAGCACTAGCATCTCCACGACTGAGAAACGCCCCCTAACCCCCCCTAACCCCCCCCCCGTGTTACGTCATCCCGCCGGTTGCAGCAGCCGATCATCACGATGATGATGATGACATAATACTCGCTGTACCTCGGTGGTCACTCACGCAACAAGACCCCGCCCCCCCCGATGACTAATCGACCGTGCTTTATTACGTAATAAACGTGACGTCATCACGGCGTTGTGTACTGCGCGTGTGCACGTACTTAGGCTGATGCTTTATTAACGATATTGTCCTACAGTGGATTATCAATTAATTAGATATATATATATATATATATATATGTAACATCATATACATATTGTAAATATGTGTAAATATAAACAAAACGTACATAAACTAAAGTGTATTTTATATTTTGTGATAAACAAATCTGCTGTTATCTGCATATGATATGGCTTGTAGATATCATTGTCCTAAATTACTTATATGTGTGTGTGTATTTAAGACTCAAACTAAATATATAAATGTATTTATAAACTATAATGTATATTACCTGGAATACTGCATCACACATACGTCACCACCACACATGGCTTACTATTCGGCAAATGTACAACATATATACTTTCGCTTTTGTGGAAAATAATGAATTAATAACATATAATTAGGTATTATGAACATATGTATATACACACACGTAATTATACACATGACATATGGCATATGATATATATGTCCTTACATATATATTAACTAATAATAACTATTATATTTGTATTTGTTTTTATTCGGTATAATAATATATGGTCTCCTTTTACTATTCTGGTATATGGAATGATTTACTTGGGCATCATGCATGAGTCATGATTGTATACACGTTTCGTGTAGGATTGAACACATACAAATATATAACATATCTAATCTTGTATATAATTCGACTACGCAACGAGAAGGTCTGCGGTTGGACGAGAAGGTCAGTTCTTATTCCAACTTTTGAAGAAGTAAAGCTGAATACTGCTGTAAACATATATTTCTGAGTTATACGAATGACTTCGCTTTAAAGAAATCTTTAAAGAAATCGATCAACCCTACCTTATCCGTATTAGTAGCGAAGTACGGTCGCAGAACAAGAGTTTACAACTGAAAAACTCGGTAATTTACCATCCTGAACAAGCATCGCGCCGCATAACTCAGAACTCAGAATGGTGTTTTCGACTTGTATATGACATATATCTAAGTTCACGGAGGTGTATTGTGAAAGCGCGCATAATTAGCGCTCAGATAAGAGCGTTACAGACTACGGAGCTTTAATGTCGACCACGACTTCATAACCTACTAAAAGCAGCATGGAGTAGGTTATGAAGTTGTGGTCTTTAAGGTCGCAATCGATATTATCATATTGTACGCTGATACGGTGATACGGTGATTAAGGGTGTGAAACATGCATAACATTATTGAATACAAGTAATGACATAATACTCAACTGATACCACGTGTGATGTTCAATACCACGTGTGCTGTTCAATACCACGTGTGATGTTCAATACCACGTGTGCTGTTCAATACCACGTGTGATGTTCAATATCACGTGTGATGTTCAATATCACGTGTGATATTCTATACCACGTGTGATGTTCAACACCACGTGTTATGTTCAATACCATGTGTGATGTTCAATATCACGTGTGATGTTCAATACCACGTGTGATGTTCAATACCACGTGTGATGTTCAATACCACGTGTTATGTTCAATACCACGTGTGATGTTCAATACCACGTGTGATGTTCAATACCATGTGTGATGTTCAATACCACGTGTGATATTCTATACCACGTGTGATGTTCAATACCACGTGTGATGTTCAATACCACGTGTGATGTTCAATACCATGTGTGATGTTCAATACCACGTGTGATGTTCAATACCACGTGTGCTGTTCAATATCACGTGTGATGTTCAATACCACGTGTGATGTTCAATACCACGTGTGATATTCAATACCACGTGTGGTGTTCAATACCACGTGTGATGTTCAATACCACGTGTGATGTTCAATACCACGTGTGATGTTCAGTATCACGTGTGATGTTCAATACCACGTGTGATGTTCAGTATCACGTGTGATGTTCAATATCACGTGTTATGTTCAATATCACGTGTGATGTTCGATACCACGTGTGATGTTCAATATCACGTGGTAATATCAACACAACAGTAAACAATGCGGAACATAACAGATTACGCAATCTGGTATACTCGTATACGACATGATGACGTAGCAGCTGACTGTGTACAATAGTAGTATAGTATAGTATACCATATTATACCATACTATAGTATGGTATACCATACTATAGTATACTACAACAGGAGCCAATAGTGCAACAGAACTCGAGGATGTCTAGCGATATGTATCTCGGTGGATAACTTAAATGGTGACACGAACGAAGTGCAGATTATTTTGAAGCTAGTAAAGAAATATAACATAAACTATGAAAATAAAACATAAATTTGTCTTCTAATAAATATTAATAATAACTACTACTATTATTATTACTATAGTATATAGTATACAGTATACTATTATGATTACTATATGCTAACAATACATCCATATTGGTGAATATACCTGTTATAATTAGTGTTATACTATAGTATAGCGATTGACGTCACTTTCCAGAGTTCAGGGTTCATTAAACATACCTTGACACACATATCGAGCCTGGATGCCGATGCATCATAGAGAACAGCATTACATTGTTATAACAACAAATAATATTGTATAGTACTTTTATGAAATGTTTACAAAAACTAAATAAATTAAATGAATGACATTAACCAAGGTATACAAGTACTATAGTTCGCTTTATAGTCACGTCACAATACCCCTATTGTAATGGAATATTCCGTAGGCTATATACAGGTATTGGATTTGGTTTGGAATATCTATTTAGAATTTTACAATACTCACAATAATCAACATTATTAATTATTATATTAATATCGTATGTAAATCATATATTGCTATACATTGCTATACATTGCTATACATTGCTATACATTGCTATACATTGCTATACACTGCTATACATTGCTATACATTGCTATACATTGCTATACATTGCTATACATTGCTATACATTGCTATACATTGCTATACATTGCTATACATTGCTATACATTGCTATACATTGCTATACATTGCTATACATTGCTATATATTGCTATATATTGCTATACATTGCTATACATTGCTATACATTGCTATACATTGCTATACATTGCTATACATTGCTATACATTCATTAATAGTGACTAAACTTTATAGTTATTTAAAATTAATTGATTAAATCAGCGTAGTAACGTTACCGGGTACATTATACCGGTACATTGTAACGGGTACATTGTAACGGTACATTGTACCGGGTACATTATATCGGGTACATTGTATCGGGTACATTGTATCGGGTATATTGTAACGGTACATTGTACCGGTACATTGTACCGGTACATTGTACCGGTACATTGTATCGGGTACATTATATCGGGTACATTGTACCGGTACATTGTAACGGTATATTGTACCTATCTACTTCTATGTATTATTGCGTAAATATACTTTTTGTATAAAATACACGTCTAAATAAACATTATTCCGGCCCCCCTCTGAATTAGCTAATATCTAAGAGAGCTAACACCACATGTCAAGGTCATGGTAATGTTAATTAATGATAGTTTACAGTATATATATATACTGTACATTGTACAGTTAGACTATAGTCTAATATATATATATATATATATATTTATTTAAAAACCCGCTAACTCAGAATTTTTACAATTTATAGTTTTGTTTTATAAAAAATACATGTAAGAATAATTCAATATCTCAGAAACTCGATATAGCATACACGTTTATTGTGTGCCTTGAATTCTGAGATATCGAGAGTTGACCGCATATAACACTTATTTTATTATATAAAATATGTTATATTTATATCTCGTAGCAATATATGAGATGATATGAGATGATATTAAGTGTGACATGAACACGTGATACATTGTGTTAACGTTATTAAGGGACACGATTAATACAATTACTATACATATGAATATATGCAAATATTGTGTGTATATATTGCATGCACATTGCACATTATACATTGCACATTTCACATTATGAACGCATATCAAAGTATAGTTATTACTTGAGTAAAAGTAATTAATTAATTATAATTATTAATATCGTATAGATTTATATATATATATATATATATAGTTATATATCACTTTCGTTATCTGATCAATGAGGTGCGGTATTGACAATGACCTTGATACTATATCATCTATTTCCGGATGTTGATATTTTCATCCGGAAATTAATCTAAGTTTCAAAAGAAAATCTCTATGTGATATTTATAAAGTCGTTATGTGCTGTCTGAACTATATGCACATAGATATTAGGCACTCAGTGAATATTATATAGGTGATATAATGGTGAATAATATGTATTCATTGTATATTATTGTACCTACAAATGATAAGAAAATTGAAAATATTATACAACTGTATTTGTCAAAATATACCATTGTTTTAATCCATTATTATTTACATGTTAAATCACGTAATTTTATCTATTATTCATATGTTATATTATTACAACATCTACAGATTTATATCTGAATACAATTAAAATGACTAAATATATTATTCGAAAAAAAAATAAATAATCTATCTATCCTCTTATAGACTAATTTTTCAAATTCAATTAATGTTGTATATGATTGTCAATTTAGGAAATATGTTGTCAACTGCTAAACAATTGTGCCGTTGAAATCGTCATAGCTATGTAACGCACACATCATAACACCATAACACACATCATAACATACTATTTAGTACACTATATTATTATAATAAATGTGCTCCGTTCTATAATTGAATGGACAACTATTTAAATAACAGGCATTACCAAAGCCCGGGGCTAAGGCATTACTACGTTTATCACACGAGTAACGTGACATCTTACATACTTTATACTATATATTATACACATCTAACAACTAGTAGTA
>OZ025239.1:101106370-101107597 GCA_964019155.1 Osedax fenrisi
CATGTATTTGTATTAATATAATTTCTTATATGACGGATATTATATAATTGATGATTTGCTTTTTTTGCATAAACTCATAATATGTGTGTTAAATTTGATATCTGAATCAAAAATAACACCTAGATATTTAATATTGATACTAGGCTCTATGACTTTACCATTAATTGTTACAATTGGGAAATATCAAAATTACTAGGAATATTTAATAATTCAGATTTTGAGGTATTCAATGATAGCTTATTATCATTAAGCCATATATATATAGCATTTGCACAATTAGATAAATCATTGCAATTCATAGAACTATATCTAGATAAAGTAGAATATATTAATATATCATCTGCATACAGGTGATATCTAATATGTTTAAATTGCCTGATAGTATGTGATAAAGGTTTTTATGTAGATCAGAAATAGAATAGGTCCTAGAACAGAACCTTGAGGGACACCTGATTCTAAAGTATGATTTTTTGAATAAAATTGCCCAGTTTTAACAGAGAATGATCGATTACTGATAAAAGATATCATCCAATCGAGGGCTATATCATCCAGACCAATTTCAGTAAGTCTAGTATACAGAATTGAGTGGTCGAGCGTATCAAACGCTGCAGATAGATCTAATAGTAGTAGTTGATAGGTTTATTAACATCTAGAGATCTAAGTATATTATCAATTACGTGTATTACAGTAGTTTCGGTACTATGGTTAACGCGGTAAGCACTTTGATAGTCGTCAATTAGTTTATTCGTAAGGAGGTAATTATTTAGTTGGTTGGAGACAATTTTTTCAAGAATCTTAGCTATGTAGGTAATTGTGATATAGGTCTATAGTTATTGAGTAAATTGTGATTCGTTTTATTTTTTTTTAATATTGGTGAGATAATCTTGCATGTTAATTTCCTGTAGACAGTGACTCTGATTAATGATCAATTGAATGGAATATTGTGAAAAGTACATCGTAATTCATAGAATTTAGCGTATATTCTCTCTCAAAGGGTCCATGTGATCAGAAGATTTTGAATGGTTAATTAATTCAAAAATGTGTTCGTGATTAGTTGGAGAATAAAATACGATAATCTTATGTTTAAGTGTTGAGGAGTTACATTGAAATGTGGGTTATAAGTAAAGTTATAAGTTAATCGTAGTTTTTTTAATTTTTCAGTGAAGAAATTAGCAAAATAAAAACATAATAATTCTAAAGGGGTATCTGGAAATATAGACTTTTTCG
>OZ025239.1:101107797-101295297 GCA_964019155.1 Osedax fenrisi
GTCACCCTCTTACATAAGCTGATACCTTATATTGTTATGTACTATAAGGAAATAATCGGAGAATCAATTATATCTGGCTCAGTACCTTCGTGTATGAAGTTAGCTAATATTACTCCTACTATTAAAAAACCTGACTTGGATAAATCACTGCTCGCGAGCTACCGGCCGATATCACATCTCTCGTATATTTCTAAAGTACTTGAAAGAGTTGTAGCTATTCAACTTAATGACTATATACTCAGTAACAAAATCCTCAATAAATTTCAGAGTGCTTATACTAAAAAGAAAAATACCGAAACAGCTCTTGTCTATATTATTAATTCCCTTCAGCGTGCATCCTTTAATAAACATAGCTCTGTGATCATACTATTAGATCTTTCAGCAGCATTCGATACCTTAGATCATAGCACTTTAATGTTAAGACTTCAGTCTATAGGTATAAATGAACCGCTCTTGAATGGTTCAAATCATATCTTCAAAATAGATATTTTTCTATTCAGATTGATTCTCTGACATCCACACCTCGGTCAATCCATCATGGTGTACCGCAGGGATCTGTTCTCGGACCAATACTCTTCAATATATACATGATCCCAATATTTGATATTTTTAATAAATATCCAAATATTGGCTACCATTCCTATGCAGATGACCTACAAGTATGTATGATTTTAAAAGACCCTACTAAAGATATACCTATACTCAACAACTGCCTTGAGGATATACGAACATGGCTAAACTCAAACTCTCTCTCACTGAATAGCTCAAAAACCATTGCACTCCATATTTCTTTATCAAATAAGTCCACTATTCCAAATATATATATTGGTAATGATTGTATACCTTACTCCAGATCAGCCCGTAATCTAGGAATTATATTAGACACCACATTATCATTTACACATCAGATCTCCAATATAATTAAATCAGTAAATTTTATATTATACACTATACAAATTATTAGACCTTCAATATCCACTGAAATTGCTAAACTACTTATAACATCTCTTATTCTACCTAAATTAGATTACTGTAATTCGATTATTAATGGTATACCGGATTATTTACTACATAAACTACAACTTTTGCAAAATTCAGCAGTCAGACTCATATACAATATAAATAAATTCTCTAGAACACACATATCACCTTACATGAAAATATTACACTGGCTCCCAATTAAATACAGAATAATATATAAAATATGTATGCTAACCCATCATGCCACTCATCACAGCCAACCTGACTACTTACATACTCTACTTACTCCCTATACATCATCACGCCCAATACGACTTTGCCTCAAGTATACTCTAGTCATACCAGATTTGCGTAATGTATCCATAAAACAAAAGAGAGCCTTCTCAATATCTGCACATATAGCCTGGAATAGACTTCTTTATAACATTCGTTCTATTCAATCAACCATGTTATTCAAAAATAAGCTTAAGACATATCTTTTCTCTTTGGCTTATCCTAATAACAACTAGTCAACATTTAATGCACGGCCGAAAATTTCTGATGAAGTTGATGGCAGTGCCTAAAACATTAGGTTATAGGTTATAGGTTACTACTACTACTACTACTACTACTACTACTACTACTACTACTACTACTACTACTACTACTACTACTACTACTACTACTACTACTACTACTACTACTACTACTACTACTACTACTACTACTACTACTACTACTACTACTACTACTACTACTACTACTACTACTACTACTACTACTACTACTACTACTACTACTACTACTACTACTACTACTACTACTACTACTACTACTACTACTACTACTACTACTACTACTACTACTACTACTACTACTACTACTACTACTACTACTACTACTACTACTACTACTACTACTACTACTACTACTACTACTACTACTACTACTACTACTACTACTACTACTACTACTACTACTACTACTACTACTACTACTACTACTACTACTACTACTACTACTACTACTACTACTACTACTACTACTACTACTACTACTACTACTACTACTACTACTACTACTACTACTACTACTACTACTACTACTACTACTACTACTACTACTACTACTACTACTACTACTACTACTACTACTACTACTACTACTACTACTACTACTACTACTACTACTACTACTACTACTACTACTACTACTACTACTACTACTACTACTACTACTACTACTACTACTACTACTACTACTACTACTACTACTACTACTACTACTACTACTACTACTACTACTACTACTACTACTACTACTACTACTACTACTACTACTACTACTACTACTACTACTACTACTACTACTACTACTACTACTACTACTACTACTACTACTACTACTACTACTACTACTACTACTACTACTACTACTACTACTACTACTACTACTACTACTACTACTACTACTACTACTACTACTACTACTACTACTACTACTACTACTACTACTACTACTACTACTACTACTACTACTACTACTACTACTACTACTACTACTACTACTACTACTACTACTACTACTACTACTACTACTACTACTACTACTACTACTACTACTACTACTACTACTACTACTACTACTACTACTACTACTACTACTACTACTACTACTACTACTACTACTACTACTACTACTACTACTACTACTACTACTACTACTACTACTACTACTACTACTACTACTACTACTACTACTACTACTACTACTACTACTACTACTACTACTACTACTACTACTACTACTACTACTACTACTACTACTACTACTACTACTACTACTACTACTACTACTACTACTACTACTACTACTACTACTACTACTACTACTACTACTACTACTACTACTACTACTACTACTACTACTACTACTACTACTACTACTACTACTACTACTACTACTACTACTACTACTACTACTACTACTACTACTACTACTACTACTACTACTACTACTACTACTACTACTACTACTACTACTACTACTACTACTACTACTACTACTACTACTACTACTACTACTACTACTACTACTACTACTACTACTACTACTACTACTACTACTACTACTACTACTACTACTACTACTACTACTACTACTACTACTACTACTACTACTACTACTACTACTACTACTACTACTACTACTACTACTACTACTACTACTACTACTACTACTACTACTACTACTACTACTACTACTACTACTACTACTACTACTACTACTACTACTACTACTACTACTACTACTACTACTACTACTACTACTACTACTACTACTACTACTACTACTACTACTACTACTACTACTACTACTACTACTACTACTACTACTACTACTACTACTACTACTACTACTACTACTACTACTACTACTACTACTACTACTACTACTACTACTACTACTACTACTACTACTACTACTACTACTACTACTACTACTACTACTACTACTACTACTACTACTACTACTACTACTACTACTACTACTACTACTACTACTACTACTACTACTACTACTACTACTACTACTACTACTACTACTACTACTACTACTACTACTACTACTACTACTACTACTACTACTACTACTACTACTACTACTACTACTACTACTACTACTACTACTACTACTACTACTACTACTACTACTACTACCACAATAACACTAATGCTATTGGTATTGTATTACATCACTAACTAGATTTCACCGTTACTAGGCAACGGGAATATAGATTTCAGTGAATTCTTGACAATGATGGCTAAGAAAGTGAATGAGATTGACACGGATGAAGAAATACGAGAGGCTTTCAGAGTTTTCGATAGAGATGCTAATGGGTTATTACGTCATACAGTATGACTCATACTTACACGTCGATGTTCCAGGCATGATATATTACATAAAATAACATGCTTTAAAACATATAAATGTGTATAAGAAACGTTTATTTTTAATGTTAAATTCGTTCAAGTTATGAGAATATAAACGGGATAATTTCATAATTATTATTAAAATTGAACATTAAATAACATTTACATAATTCTTTATCAATCATTTTATTTAAAAATTATATCTCAATAGTTTATATAACTAAATTAAAATTCTCTTTGATAACATTCTAAATAATTATAATTATAAATATTATAAAAAAAATATACAAGTTATATTAATAAATAGAGGCAGATATGGATACTCGAGCCACGTTTCATAAAAGTAATCGTAAATAATCGTTTATTAAAGCTAACATACTAACATTATAACCAATTAGACATTATACTTGTTTTGTATATTATAATTTATAAATAGGATACATTTTTTTTCTAAATGTTTTTATACACATTTTTAACAATTTAACACAATTAAAATGTTCCATATATGGGGAGATAAGACATTATACATTTTACTAATTTTGTAATATTTCAATATAATAGGATATAGATCCTACATTTTTATCAAATTTAACATTCTGCCAAATATATTTAGTATTTGATAGTACAAAGCATACTTCTAATATATCGATAAATACTGAATTTTAAGATCTTATTGAGTTTGAATTTGCTATAAATCATATAGGTTTCGAATACTGTGATTTCACTTTTATATATTACTGAATATTATTAACTATTTATTAGGCATACAAAAGCATTAAAATAAAGCAAGTACGGGGTAGTGGCCGAGTATCAGAATATACAACAGGTGTCTAGTAATGTATTCGATTTATATTTTTTTAATTATATAATATTAAATAATTATATTGATGATGAATACGCACCTTATTTTATTCAATGATTTAATTATACACACACAATCACACACATAAATAAGTATAAATATATATAATCATGTTTTTGTTAAAAATTGACAAATAATGATTATGTAATAAATTATAGTAATTAATTAATTATTTAAAAAAAAATTTACTTTATATTAAAGACATTTGATCATCTAAATATTGTATATAAAACTTGTTATCCTATTTAGCACCATTTAAGCGTTAATTAAAATGACCACCTACTCCGTTCTCGGCCACTACCCCGTTCCGTCCCCTACTAGGATTATAGTTAGAGTATTTCATAATGGTATACTATTCCTGCAGGATTTATAGGGGCACAGGAATATGTGGGGTCGTAGGTTTCGTAGGGTCGTAGGTTTCCGGACCCCCCCCCCCCATTTATAAATAAGGGGGGTCCGGATATATTTGGATGTCCCCCTGTTCTGGCGATAATTTTTAAAATAATTTAATAATTGTTAATAGTATTATATACAATATAATGTGTGGAGACACGCGGAACATTTCAGGTAATTAAATTTTTGTATAACGATTATAAATATTACAAAGTAATAATTATTATATTACAAAACTTTTCAAGAAACGAATAAGAATCGATATGTATTTGACATGTCAAAGCAAACCTTGAACTCACATACATATTCGTGGGTATATATATATATATACGAAAGATCTAATTAAAAAATAACTTACTAGCAAATATTTCCGGACATTATTTCAGGAATTACTGGTAGTGGGATATCCCCTTTAAACATGTTTGTCATCATTTGTAAATAAAACAGAATAAAGAGAAAAGATGGTTTCATCTAGTTAACCTACCATTTATTAATATTACGTATACAATCAAATGTATATACATTATCTAATAATTTGTATTATTTATATACACACACAAATATATATATATATATATATATATATAATATATTATAAATTAGTGGACCCCCTTGTGAAATATACCTTCCAGCGCCCCATACTCGTGTATATCATGTGAACTCTGCCGTATTTCACTAATTTCTCATGGTCCACTCTCTTCGCATTACCATTTTCACAAATTTGCGCTCTTCACCCTTCTCTCTCGGGCTCTCTCGCTCTCTCTCTCTCTCTCTCGCTCTCTCTCGAACCTATACATATCACTCTCCTTATCCAACGCGCTACACCCTATACTGATATACCTGTACCCTTACCCTCTCTCTACCCTCCCTCCCTGTCACCGTTATTCACCGCATCTCTTAGTTACATCTGCGCCGGAGAGCTGCAGTTCGTGCTCAGTAACCTCGGAGAGAAGTTGACCCCCGAAGAGGTCAACGAGATGGTTCAGGAGGCTGACATCGACGGTGACGGACTTATCAACTACGAAGGTGATGCACTACCTACACACGTATGCGTACACATGCGTACACGCATGCGTATATTACTATTATTAGTAATATTAAAAAGCAGTACTATAGCATGGGTACCTATACCCAATACATAAAGTAATGTTTAAGTAATAATATAAATGTATTATATATCGATGTGACATGTATCTTATTATCCTATCATTAAGGAAGAATTCTAATAATGTCCTTGCTTCACAGAATTCTCTAAGATGATGACCCAGAAGTGAATAAAGTCAACAAATAAACAAATAAATCAGTAACAAGTCAACAACAAGTCAACAACAAACATTGTCAACAAACCACCATCGAACACTACTATTTTTGTACTACATCTTTCCTACAAAGCGAACGATCGTGTACCGTGCATTGCATAGGTCACACTCATTGGCTAGTCTATTTATAGAATACTAGTTGCTAGTATGCTACTGTAGTAGATATCATAGTAGTAGTACTGGTAGAAATTGTATTGTTTTAGTCGATAGTATCTGACCATATGTGTGTGTGTATGTGAGTATGTGTGCAAGTGTGTGTCTGTGCGTATGTATGTACACTATTATTAAAATAGTGTATTAAGAGTGTATTAATAGTGTGTATTAGTTAATTAGTAAATTAGTTAACGATAATGATGTTTCCATATTTTGTCCTATATAGTATTATATACTATAACCGTATACTTTAGTAGTATATACTATATGTATATTATAGTACTATACTATAACAGTAAATTATAGTATTATACTATATTAGTATATACGATAGTATTATACTATATTAATATATACTATGGTGTATACAATATAAGTAAATACTAGTTAATACTATAGTATATACTATATTAGTATATACTATATTATACGATATACTATATTCGTGTATATTATAGTATATACCACTCGTATTACCCGTATACATGTATTGTTATAACTATAGTGTTGTATATTCTATGTTGAGGAAGTGAACCGGGTCATCAATATGAAGAAATCGTATTATTTCTATGTATATTATGTATATTTCTATTATTATGATAACTATTATGATAACTATTATGATAACTATTATTGTGACTATTACTAACATTATTATTATTACTATTATAATAGTAAACAATATTTAAATTATAATAATGTGAATTTATTAATATATATGTGTAAATGATGGCACATGTACGCACGTATGTGTGTGTGTGCGCGTGTGTGTGAACATGATGTTATCGTGCCGTATTAATCTGTGTGTTTATTATCACGGGTTCAGAACGGTATCACGTGATGGTTAACGAGAATCACGTGACTCGTGTCGTTTATCACGTGACTCGTGTTGTTTATCACGTGACTCCTAACACGTGATGTAGGCTGGAATGTTCTAACTAGGCCGGGTACGCTCAAACTACCACCATACAAATAAAACAACTTCTCGAATTAATTTAATGTATTCTTTCTAGATACATTTAAATATATATACGAAATATATAGCGGATTAAATGTGACCCGTCAACAATTCGAATGTTAGACAATAACGAGGTTGCAAACAGTTCCCTACAGAATACTAATAGGATTAGTTGTTCTTTGCTTTGTTATTAATAGATTATGAACGAGATAAAACCATCGATAAAATAAATATCGTTATTTACATTGATGGATAAAACACAATAATTACTTCCGGGTGGCTCTATATGTTTGTATGGTCCCACATAACATTATATTATATATAGGTAATGGTATATGTATATATAATGGTATATGTAATGGTATAGGTAATAGTTTATCAATATGATATATGTAGTACACATATATACTATATTTACAGTTTAGTATATTATATTATAATATATATATATATATAGGATAGGATAGGATGGTTTATTTATACACCAAATATGGTAAAGAAAGATTACCCTCACTGGTGTTGTGAACGAACAAACAAAACGAAACAATAACATTAAATAAGGTAGCAATATAATATATAAAAATAGAGATGGAACCAGATCAACATCAAGGAGAGGGTTACTTTAATTTTAAATTTAAATAGTCTTTGAGACTATTAGCAAATACGTGAGGCGACTTCAATCTTCTTAGGCGGTAAGGCAACAGATTCCATGTAGTAGGAGCCATGCTTGTAAAGGAGCGAGAACGCATCACGTTACGAGTAACAGGTAAGTCAAGTAGTGTGGCATCAGACGAGCGCATATGTGGGAGGATGTTGCGACGAGTGAGCAATGCACGTAAGTATGCAGGTCTGCCTAGGAATAGTGTTTTATGTGTTAAGCAGAGAAGCCTAAATTGGCACCGTTTTCTAAACGATAGCCATTTCATATTGCATTGGTGGGTGTCAGTTAAAGCATGATCCCGTCGCTTAAGCCTATGAACTAATCTTACGGATGAGCGAATAATTCGGTCAATTTTAATTACTTCAGAGTTCTTAATTCCGTAGAATAGAGAACAGCAATAGTCTATTCGAGATAATACTAGGGCATTGAGAAGGCGCTTAGTGATTTTGGGCGAACAATAGTTTCTAATGTGACGAATTTTTCTCAAATAGAGATTAGCGGATTTAGAGATTGCATTTATATGAGCTCCGTACGATAGAGTACTATCAATTAAAACACCAAGATTGCGCACAGATTCAGAAGGTTTAATAATTATACCGTCAATTGACAGAGTAGGGAAAGTGACAGGTACCTTCGAGATGTTAAGAAGTTCAGTTTTAGAAGTATTGACTAAGAGGTCATTAGTTAGTAACCAGTAAGTGATCTCAGAGGTACAATCTGACAGCTCAGAGTTAGAGTTCATAGAGTCAATGGGCAGTTTCAGTAGTAGTTGAATGTCATCAGCATATATGTGGTAATAGATATTAGGGTATTTGCGAATAATATTAGAGATAGGACGTAAGTATATAGAGAAGAGAAGTGGCCCAAGAACTGACCCCTGAGGGACCCCTTTAAGAATATTGGTGGGAGGTGATATGAAGTCATTGATTTTAACAGACGAAGTTCGATCAGTGATGAACGACATCAGCCACTTAAGGGGGGAACCTTCAATACCAAGTTCGATGATACGGTTAATTAGGATCGAATGGTTGAGCATGTCAAATGCACTAGAAAGGTCAATCAGGAGTAGTTGTACGCAATGAGAAGAGTCAAGCGAGTTATGAATCAGGTCAGTGACATGTGTGAGGGCAGTCTCAGTAGAGAAAGATTTTCTATAAGCACTTTGAAAGTAATCAAGCAGATTGTTATTTTCAAGGTAATTAATGAGCTGACGACTGACCACACGTTCCATGATTTTACTTAATATTGGAAGTTGTGAGATCGGTCGGTAATTGGTCAATACATCTGGATCAAGATACGATTTTTTTAGAATGGGCTTAATAATGGCATATTTCAAGGAACTGACCATGATTCCATCGTCAAGTGATTGAGAGATCAAGTAAAGTATTGCATTTTCAGTTATAGGGACAATGTTCTTAAAAACAACGAGTGGTAATGGGTCAATTGGGGAAGTGGAATTAGCAGTGAGAATCAAGTTACGGATTTCGGTAATAGAAGGAGGAGTGAAACAAGATAGTTTGCAAGATATAGGGTTAGTCGTTATAGGAGCATAAAGTGTCATCGGTAATTGCGCCAATTTAGAGCTGATGTTGTCGAATATACGGGAGAGCTTAGTAGACAAGGAGGAGACAAAAGAAGAACACAGAGCAGCATCAGGTAGTGCAGTAGACTTAGATTTGATGTTGGTACCAAGGATGCTATTAGCCATTTTAAAAATTTTTCGAGTGTCATTTCCACAAGCATTAAATTTCGATTCATAATAGGACGTTTTATGGAGATTTAATTCATGTTTATAGGCTTTCCTCGCTATCAGAAATTTAGATTTGTGAGAGGGGGACATGTTAATCTTACGCTCAAGTTTCCTTAATGAACGTTTCATTATAGCAAGATGAGAAGAAAACCAAGGTGATGAAGTATGTAGAGTGAAGTAATGAGATTTTAAAGGAACTAAGTTATTCAAAGTAGATGAAAGACAGTAATTTAAAAAATCAAACGATATGTGATCACTGGATAATCTATTCTCAAATTGTAGGCCTAGTTCATGATAGTTTAATTTCCTCAACTCCCTATAAAAAACTAATGACTTAGTTGATACAGGTTTCCTTAGAGAAATAGATGTATGAATCAGATAATGATCAGTTAATAGATCAGAACGAATACAGGGTGAAATGAACTGAGTGGGTGTATCAGGAGTAAAAATCAGATCAAGAATATTGCCACTTGTGTGAGTAGGACAGGATATATGTTGATGAAGACCAAGGGATTCAGTTAATTGCCTAAATAAGGAATGGGGTTGAGACATGGAGTCAAAATGAGAATTGAAATCGCCCATACAAATGAATTTAAAAGAGCTAGAATGTAAGCCATTATGTATGCAATCAGAGAATTCATCAAAGAAGATGGAATAATCAGGCCTAGGAGGCCGATAAATAACTATAATACGAAGTATATCGAAAGGGAAATTAAATGTGCAAGATAAGCAATCACTATAAGAAAAAGTAACAGAAGAAATGGAAGGCGTTGGTAAGTCCATATGAATTAAGATACCAACATATATATGTGTGTATGTGTGTATTTATATCTACATCTACATGTACACTGTATACATGTAAACTATACTGTTATTGTAGAAGAGAGAGAGAGAGATGGAGAGATGACCTAGATATGGAGTATGTAGGTCACATCAGCAACACAACATAACTGTGCTTCTCCGCTATGTGTAATATGTTACATATGTACCGACATACAATCTACAACATCTATGTATTAATAGTTAGAATATGCCGATATATACGCATGCGAAGATATATAATCTAGATGTTACTAGATGTCCTATAGGACATATATGCGACTTACCTCAAGAAACCTATACAACATAAACATCACATGACAATCATCATTAACCTTAGCAATATGTTATATTATAAGTTGTTAAATATATATATATAATATGTAGATACACACACACATATAATGCATTAACTATATGCCATGTAATCTATCGTGCGTAGTATACAGGTTGTAGTATATACGCCGTGTAATACAATAATGAGATTATCATGCATGTTTGCCTACCTCTTGATGAACACCCTACCGTAGAGAGCTATGTGTGTGAGGCTAAGTATGTGTATGAGATGCATAGGAAAGCTTACACACACACACACGCATACACACACACGCATACATATACACTCGCACACGAACACGCGCATACACAGTGTGTATGAACTCGACTCGTTTGAATCACTAATACACACGTCGTGCGCCCGAGTAATCAACCCCTCGTTGGGGTAACAGGGGTGTGAGGGGTAACATGGGTACAGGGGTGTGAGGGGTAACATGGGTACAGTGGTAACAGGGGTGTGAGGGGTAACAGGGGTGTGAGGGGTAACAGGGGTGTGAGGGGTGTGAGGGGTAACATGGGTACAGGGGTAACAGGGGTAACAGGGGTAACAGGGGTAACAGGGGTAACAGGGGTAACAGGGGTGTGAGGGGTAACAGGGGTGTGAGGGGTAACAGGGGTAACAAGGGTAACAGGGGTGTGAGGGGTAACATGGGTAACAGGGGTAACAGGGGTGTGAGGGGTAACAGGGGTGTGAGGGGTAACAGGGGTAACAGGGGTGTGAGGGGTAACAGGGGTGTGAGGGGTGTGAGGGGTAACAGGGGTAACAAGGGTAACAGGGGTGTGAGGGGTAACATGGGTAACAGGGGTAACAGGGGTATCTTGCGAGCGCGCACGAGCGATGCAGTATGTCGTACGATATACGTGTTCATATGGTGTTGGTGCTAGTGTTGTGGTTATTAGTGTGCTTGATGTTGATTGTTAGTGTGATTCTATTACGTAATACGATTGCGTAATAACGAGACAGCGATACGATGACGTCATCGTAGTGTGACGTAATCACGTGATGTCCAGTCCTTGCTGACCGCTTAGTTCGTGTGCTATTACGTATGGCATACTGAATAATCCTTTATAATACCCATATCCATATATATATATATATATATAAACTTAAAATCATATACAAAATAAATAACCGAGAAGTAATGTTTCATTTAAAAATACGTATTATTATTAAATGTAAAACTTTATATGTAAGTACTTAATTTCAAAATATATAATTATACATATATGTTATATATATAACATAAATATATATATATATATATATATATATATATATATATATATATATATTATAACTATACATATATGTATGCTTATATATTTTGAAATTAAGTACTAATAAAGGTATACCATATATGGTATTTTAGGTATTGTATATACATATAGGTATGAATATATATATGTCAATAATATGTAAACAATAAAAATAAGTAACATTTTCTTCTTGTGTTTTAATATGTTATTTGTAAGTTATTAATGACAAACAAGAACTACCTATAGCCCAGGGCTACAGTTCACTATACAATAGAATTCAGTACTTACTAGGTCACACATACAACCCGTATTAACACTCGATATATTCATTGTTATTATTATTATTTATATATATTTATAAATATAAATGATTATGTATATAAATTAAATTATATATATATATATAGGAATTATTTTATTAGAAACACCGAATATAGCGGAAACCCTCTCAGGAGTAGGAAGCTCTCGCTGGTGTAAACAAAGTCACTCATATATATATGCATGTATATGTATATGTGTATACATTAATACATGAATAATCTAATTTTTAATATATTATATATAACCTAAATTCGTCTCATAGATAAGGTAATATCACTGAAACTATACATAGTGCACGGCTGTACACTGTACGTTAAGAGTGCTTGTATTGTCTAGATTATAACATTGCATTGCAGATTCTATATATATATCATGTTCATGACACTATTTTGCTAATAATACAAATATATTTTAGTTTAATATAGATGACGAGTTTAAGATTTTGATTATCGATACCCTACGTAATTGTATTGTTTATAAACAAGGACATTTATTTGAAATGTTATTGATCCAACTAGTGAGATCATTGTAATGTTATATGAGATACAACTTGGTTAGAGCCGTTACTGTTGTTATGATCCTCGCTAGAACCTCCTATGTTGAGCCCTACCTTGAATTGTAGTAGTTAACGTACTTTACAGTGTTAAGGCTTTCAATGTTTACCTTATATGTACAAATTAACCTTTATATGTATCATTAACTGCATATTTTCCGTATTTATCTACGTGCTAAACCATGAATGCGAATCTTTGTTCAGTGATATCTCTACCACTAGTATTTATCGTATCTTCACGAGTAGTTTATGCTTGAGTTATTATCAATCCTAGCGATTAATAAAGATCGATGGTGAGAATAAGCATAAGTTTAATTAAGAATAAGTAGGATATTACGACATAGTATCATATTATTCTATAATTTCTTTATACTCGAACTAAATATCGTAGTTATATTGTTTCGTAAAAAAAGTCTTTTTAGTCTGTCTTTATGCTTATTGATAAGATTTCCAAATATTTTTCCTTACATATTTACAATGCTTTGTTAGTCGATTATATATTGGCTATTCTGTGGTGAATTGTTATAATCTCTTTCTACCGATATTAATAGAAGTTTATTTTATAGTTTTAATATATGTATAGCTTTATTTTTATAAAATATACTATATTTGAAAAGTATCAAAATTAAACTAATGATCATTTGTATACGATCCAATATCAAATTTATAGTATAAACATAATTATCATACATATCCAGGGTTTTTTGATATTTTGATCAAAAAACTATGGTTTATTTGGTTATTTTATATAAAATTATTGTAAAATTATATATTAATTTCAATACAAATAATATAATGTAATATTAGTATCAATATTTTTAATATTAGTTTCGTCTGGAGTGAAGTGTGAGTTACATGGTTATTCAGATTTGTTGTGGTTTATTTGGTTGTATATATATATACAGTAATTGAATATTAAGTATTATTTTTACAAATAACATTCAATATAAAAATGTATTAATACAAATTGTATTAATACAAATTATTATGTAAATAAAAACCAATATTCTTCACACAAAAAACCAACAAATCTGTATATAGCACATATAATATAGGTTAGCAGATAATTCACTTAACATTTATAACAAATATAAACAATATTAAGTAAATATAATACAAACATTTATAAAACTGATAATGTCATATTTATTTATTATGAATATATTTTTTAAATTAAATGTAAATGTCCTATCAACTATTTCTATTATATAATCCATATTTATTTATTATGAATATATTGTTTAAATTAAATGTAAATGTCCTATCAACTATTTATATTATATAATCCACAATTGAAAACTAATACATTAAAAATATAAATAAACTTTATTTAATTTAGAAAAATGTTAAACTTACAATTTTTGAAAGTAGTTAATAAATTATAAATGATAATTATTTCATCATGAATTGTCAAATTAAATATTTGTAATTTCTTAAATGTTATACAAGTTCTTGACAAAATCGTATTAACAATTCCCAAAAAAAACTCACCATTCCTTCTTTAATAAATTAATATATTCCTACTCTATCCCTACTAATTGCTTCTATCACTATAAATCAATTGTATATAGAGTAATCAAATGTTAAAATGTCTAATGTATTATATGTAATATCTATATAACACTTAAATGAATATATTTATATATTTCAATATAAATAATATGTAGAAAATCAAAATAATTCCATAATTTTTATTATTATTCATGATTATAAATTGAGAGATATTGATTATAAAATTATATTATATAATTCATTATTATTATAACATTAATTATGTTTTACATTTTGAAACAAATAGATAATAAGAAATAACTATAATTCACAAAATAGATTTTACAATTAATATAATTGTTTTCATGATTTATACTATTTTCATGAATATTCATTATATTTTATATATATATATATATATATATATATATATATATATATATATATATATATATATATATATATATATATATATGTATACATGTTATACTTATTAGCCAGTTAAATTGTTTAAATAATATACTAAAAATTAAATATAATTAGTTAAAATATATAAAATAAGAGACAAATTAAAAAAAGCCCAAAATAAAATACATATGTATTTTATTATATATATCTCAAAATAAGTTATTTTGAGCTTTTCAACATTCTTATTTTAGGCTTTGGCCCAAATTAACTGGGCCCGAGTCAGATTGTTTAATAATTAAATCATTAAGTTTTATATATATTTTATGATTAATTCTAATTAGAGAAGGCAATCATTGTATCATCTGCAAAAAGTGTAAAATGACAAGTATATTGTATGTTTGATAAATCATTAATAAATAATAAGAATAATATATGTCCTAATACCGAACCTTGCGGAACACCATATTTTATAGGCAAGGTAGAATATATATATGAATTAAAATGAACATATTGATTTCTATTAGTTAAGTAACTTCTAATAAAATCACTACTTAAATCTCTAAAACCATATAAATATAATTTGTCAAGTAAAATGGAATGATCTAGTGAATCAAATACCTTTTTAATATCAATAGAGACTGCCGGCAATGTTTATCATTATTGGTTTGTATATACCAGTGAAATCAAGAAGTACATCAAAAGTTGATGTATATTCTCTGAAACCAAATGTACACGTTTTTAAAATTTTATTTTTGTTCAAAAAATTTAAAATTCTTATTTTTTTAATTTATCAACAATATTAGAGAATTGTGATGGAATAGAAATAGGTCTATAATTTGAATAATCACATCGATTATGTTTCTTATATATAACATAATACTTTAAAAGTGTTCAATATATCAGGAAATATACCCGTATTAATAGAAAGGTTAAATAAATACATAATAATTTGGCTGATAGATGTAATTATTCTTCGTAATAAATATAGGTTAAATCCATGGGAATCATTACTAAATTTATCAGAACATTTGTTTACTATATTTTCAATTTCCATTACTGTAATAGGTATAATAAAATATAACTTGGATTAGAAGAAATATTAGTTAATCTATCATTGTAAGGGTTATTAAAACTATTATTTAGATCAGCTCCAATAGTAGTAAAATATTTATTAAAATTATTTGAATTTTCAGAATCAGATTTATTATTATTCATTTTAATAGAATTTTTATCTTTTTCTTAAAAAGATTATTTAGAACTCTCTATGTATTTTTTAGTTTAACAGAATAATAATTTTTTTCACATTGAAAATTATATATATAAACAATTTTTACAATTTTTATATTCCATATCTAAGTTTGAATTTATAATATTTTTTTTGTAAAGTTTATTTTTCTTATATATATACATTTTAGTAGTAATTTCGTAATCAATGGTTTATTATTTATATATAGCACTATTTTTTAAAGGACAACAAATGTTAATGGTTACAATAAATGGTTAAAAGTAATATTAATATTAGAACATAAGTAAATATAAGTCTAGTAAACTTTTTTTAAAGATACATTTAGTTTTATAATATTATTTTGAGAGTGGTTTCTTATATATTTAATAATCGGTTTATCATTAGTCTTGTTTTTTAATAAGTCAACAATGGAGAATATAGGTAAGTGGTCACTTATATCAATTATTAAAATAACATTATAGATTAGATCTTTGTTAGGATTTTTAATAATAGTATCTATAAGTGAGTTTCCACTGGAATAACAATGAGTAGATTTAGTTATTAATGGTATACAATTCTAGTCAACCCAATTCTAGTCAACCTAATTCTAGTCTACTCAATTCTAGTCCACCCAATTCTAGTCCACCCAATTCGAGTCCACCCAATTATAGTCTACCCAATTCTAGTCCACCCAATTCTAGTCCACCCAATTCTAGTCCACCCAATTCTAGTCCACCCTATTCTAGTCCACCCAATTCTAGTCCACCCAATTCGAGTCCACCCAATTATAGTCTACCCAATTCTAGTCCACCCAATTCTAGTCCACCCAATTCTAGTCCAC
The DNA here is from genome assembly GCA_964019155.1 of Osedax fenrisi. Lineage (NCBI taxonomy): Eukaryota > Metazoa > Annelida > Polychaeta > Sabellida > Siboglinidae > Osedax > Osedax fenrisi. The sequence goes on from OZ025239.1 coordinate 101,125,038, forward strand.
CCTATTCTAGTCCACCCAATTCTAGTCCACCCAATTATAGTCTACCCAATTCTAGTCCACCCAATTCTAGTCCACCCAACTTTAGTCCACCCAATTATAGTCTACCCAATCCCCAATTCTGTGCATTCCGATATTTAATAACAATTATAAATGAAATATTGTGAAGGAGCTGCATCATCATGATACCGGGCTACTAAACGTATGCCTGCTCAGAGCAGCATCACATAGGGGGAACTGAAATTTGACCGGGCCCCCAAATTTTCTATCTAATTTTATAATAAAATTAATATTATTATTTATAATTAAAGAAACATTTTTCATATAATTTTTATTTTTACATTTATTTAAGAATGCGATCCTATTTAAGTAGAAGTGAAAAATTAAATAAAAACAACTGAATATAATCGTATATGTTAGACAATTAACAATTTTAAATATCTTATAAATTTAATAGATTTAAAATTAATATTTATTCAAAAATGTAATCTAATTAATTATAGGATAATATACATTAGAATAATAATTAAGAAGGTTGTCTATAACGTATAATCTATAAATACTAGTTCAACCAGGAATCATATCCTAGTAATATAGATTAGATTATCTGATCAATAATTGTGTAATCTATAAATGTAAATATGGATTAAAAATTAGGTTTTATGAATTTGTATAATAATTATAATATTATTTTATATAGATCATCTAATAAACAAGATTATAATATATTTATACGTCTAATGCTATAATTTATTGGCCATTTATAACTGATAAAATGCGTATTTATTGACAATGAAAGATATTAAGCATGTATTCACAATGGTGTATATATTCATATAATAACTATAAACAATTCTGACACAGATAACACTAATTACACACACATATATTTGGTAAATTTTTTAATAACGAGAAAACATGTTTCGAAAAATTCAATTTATTTATTGTTTTGAAAAATTCAAAATTCAACAACATTAATTGCAATGAAGCCTAATTGATTGTGATTCCCAACAACATATTGTATATTATTTCACGTGTACATTATGTTCGAATCATACATCAACATTTATAACTATAGTTTATAACCTATAGGCGTACTAATGTGAGAGACACTAAAGAAAATTCATTGTCACATGAAAATAGTTAAATACATTCACGATAATAATTAAGAGATTGTCCCCGTGGAAGTATCAAATTAATAAGTCACGATAAGACAATTTTATAAAAATGTTGTTAATTACTTATTTAGATTAGTAGCTCATTACGGTATTTTAATATCGAACAATTAACAATATGAGCTAATAAATAGTTATATTCTATAGTGATAATCTAGAATCTGAATTATATGATTTTACTTGATATTACATCTGAGAAATAACACACATGATAATCCTTATATGATATAAATTTACATCTCATCTAAATGTAGGTATACTTAATAACTTAATAGCCTATATTTAATAACGAAACAGTAATTTAACGTATCTCACATTAATGATACAAGCTGATAGGGTCCTTGTTGATAACTGAAGTTGGGTACAAATAATTTAAGATAATATATTAGTCAAAATGAACTTAGATCTACAATTGTATCATTATAAGTATAATATGATATATTACATCAATTAAAATGAAATTATTATTGGTACATTTTCTAGTAAATAATCTCGAAAATATTTATAAAATAAATTGTATTTAATAAATTCTATTAATAATATTTGTTATTTGTTATAACATTTATTTATATAGTCATCTTACTATATGAAATTCACTCTTATATAAACCATTTTGGACAATCTACATGGATATATTTATTTATATATATATATATATATATATATATATATCCTATATATAGTATAAAACTGGAAAACTCAAGTTTCTTGATTTAAAGTCATTTCAGCGAAGCAAAGAATGAAAGTTTAAATGAAAATATAAGCTGAAAACTAATTACAATGTAATTCTCAATACATATATTATATTATGTTATATAATATTCTATATATATATATATATATATATATATATATTAATTGTGATTTAAAGTTATCGAATTAAAGTATAATTATGTATAATAATAAAATATTGATAATAAATTATAATAAGGAAAGTTTATATTAATTTATTATTTATTTGTAATCATATTTTTCATTTATTTATATTAGAAGTTTACTTATTATTGTGTCGTTATAAAAGTATGCTATTAGTATACATTAAATGTGTTCTCTTGGTGCTAAAGTATTATAAGACACTAGTTTAATATACGTTTATAATATACAAGCTCTCACATTTAACATAGTAAATATACAAGTATATGAACCAGCAACAAATAATTCTGATGAACAAATATAACAATTGTTATATAGATTAATCTATCGAGATACACAAATTGTCATCACTAAAATATACTTAATGATATACTGATGGTACAGGGTGATTTGAATGCTAAGAGTGATTATGACGCAACACTGGAAGCATAAATACGTGAATAACTGTAACTAAAAGATGATACTTGCAAATTTACGAAATATTACATCTTTATAGTTATGCATTTATCCACATAAGAAATCGATCTAAACATAATAAGTCCAGGAAGCCTACATCATAATTTACGATATACTAATTAAAAACGGTATGGATGCGTGACGTGGACGTTATATCAAGAATCAAAAAAATGGATATCCGCCTTCGAAACCAAAGCCTTCAGACGTCTACTTCAAATAAGCTACAGAGAATAAAAAATAATTTATTCGTTCGAGCTGAAATCGAAAAGAGAATTGGTCATAATACGGCTCTTCTGGATATTGTTTTACAAAGAAAACTCAGCTTCTATGGTCACATAAGTCGACATGACAACTTATGCAAAACAATAATGCAAGGATATGTTGAAGGAAAGAGGAATAGAGGTCGCCCAAAGAGAAACTGGATGAACGACCTTACCGAATATACATTTCTGTCCTTAGGTAATTTATTAGAAAAACCATGGAATCGAGATGAATGGAAAAAGTTGTGTTACGGAAGAAGAAATGTGCTCCCCCTACGATGTTCGACGTCACGGGACTAAGTAACTAAGTAAGTAAGTAATTAAAAACGTTCTTCTACTTGTATGTATATAAATAAGGTTACTCGATTATCCCCGAGATCATGCATCTGTATACAGTATACTATATAGTATATCTATATACTATAGTCACATTGATATTATAAAGATATTGTGAAAATTATAATTATTTCCCTCTCAAAATTCCAAAAAAAATAACAAATATTCGTGTCAAGTTTAATCTTGATAAACTAAAAGACTCATAAACAACTTATTAACGTAGTATTGAAGATAAACTACATAGTACTAAATAACTTTCTAATACCCAAGTGATATAATTAAACCTCAATATATATGTCATAGATACTACAATAGATATGGCTACAGAAATACTAGAAAAATACGGCAAGAAAAAACATATATATATAATAACTGAACTGTTGGAAATCTCTAAAATCAAAGAATAACTGTAAAAAAGGTAATTATTAATCAATTATAAACAAATAACTTGAATATTGAGAAAAGACTGTACAAATCTAAAGAATTCTTTGTAAAATAACAATATCTGATATTGTAACTTGTCTAAATAGAAATACAACTGTAACTAAATACACCTGTTTCCTGCATCGTTGACAACCAGGTGACTTGAAAGATAGTTTATCGTCAGTGCAATTATACATTCCAACTCAACAACATAAACATTAATATACATATATCTATCACTTAATTACGAAGTACACTAAAAGGCTCGTTTTAGAATATTACTATTACCAAACCCTAACAAACGTTATGACAACATACGAAGCATTTTAATTATTAATTATTCTGATAAAACAGTCAATTACGATTAACATATCAGATATATCTGGTATGTTATAACAATGAAAATATATTATTGGCAAAACATAAGATATAAATTGATGGACTAAAATATATTAAGAAGTGAAAGCTTTGTAATTATTGAAATTAAGAGGAAAAATAATTATATCAGTTTTAATAAACTTACACAATAAGATAATACTCTGGAAACACTCCTCGGAAATTGTAAATAACATTAATTACCAGTGTTAATGTACAATGTCTTTACAATAGTTAAATATATCATATAACCAGTCTGTAGATATTATACCAGTATTTTATCTCAACATATATGTTACTATAGTAACATAACTTTAACGTTAATAATAATATTAGATTTAGTTAATGACCGATATCAACAATTCCGATTTAGAAGTGCTATTGAACTTATCCAGACACTAATCTGAATTTGGTAATGAGAGAATTAATACAAAAACAAATAAATATAAAGAGTATAAATATTTGTAATTCTAAAATTCTATAAATATAACTCTCAATATCAAAAATGTCAGCAAATTATATACCAATAAAATAATAATATAATTAAGTTAAAAGATATAATAAAATATTAAAAAAATTTAAAAAATGATAACTATAGTTATAAGGTAAAAATAAAAGATCAAAGAAAACGAAAAAACAAAATAAAGCCACAAAGAAAAATCATATGAACATTATAAGAACTAGTAAGAAGGAAATATGACCATATAAATAAAAGAACAAATAATGCAGATAATCAGGTGTAAATGACTAGATATTATGAATGATCATATAGTTATAGTTATAGTTATATAACAACTTTTTTTAATATACATTGTAAAAGTATTCAAATTCGTTAAAATTTATATTTTTGTATTTAAAGAATTCCATAAACATGCGCCTTTGTAATGAATACTAAATTTCTCATAATCTAATAATATTGTTGGTATTATGAATGTTCTATTTAACCGAAAGGTATAAAAGGAGCAATTATAATACCTATAGGTATAAATAACATTAATGTTCGTCAATGTTCATATGAAGGTAAATATACTAACACTAAAGAAAATTATTATATAATATAGGGGAAAGTAACCTAATATGGACCTTTAACAATAAATGGTATTAACATTTGATGACTCAATATTTGTATCCACAAATTAAAATATATTAATATTATATTATTATTATTATTAAATTTTATTTAAACACTTTTTAAACAGAAAATAAACGTTAACAATTCATAAAAAATATGTGATTAAATGGATTATATAAACGATGGAAAATAAATAAGGGTTAAATGTATCATTCATAAGGTGAGAAAAGGTGAGTTTTTAATTCTCTCTTGAATTCAGTTCTTGATGTGGTGCACCGCAGAATATCGGGAAGTTCGTTCCATGCCTTTACTCCATATTCGACGAATGAGCCAGTATTTCTGTATGCTGGAACTTCTATAGCCTTTACTCGGAATATGTGACGAGAACTGAGACTCCTATGTTGCTGAATTACGGATATTAACAGGCATAAATAATCAGGTGTTCCATGGTGGATAGCCGCATGCATGAGTGTGCATAATTTGTACACGATTCGTTTCTTTACCGGTAGCCAGTGTAGATCGCACATTAATGATGTGATGCTGATGTGGTTATTATCAGCTCTGTATGGTATGTCGTAATTATATGATTATAATCATATAATTATTGATATTATTGTGAATTTAAAATTGTATTTAATCTTTTTAATAAATAGATAACGGGGTGTCCGTATTTGGTACCCATGTCGAATACGGACACCTTATAACCACGAGATAAACTATATATTATTGATGAACCAATCGGATAAATTACAATTACATTATTTATAATTAATTTTATGAATAATTTAATATAATTTAATTAGTAATCTATAATTTATTAATGTTTATTATTTTATTTATTAATAATACTATTTAAGTATCTACATAATAACATTTTTAAATTTAGCTTCATTCAATTATAATGACCGCGACTTTTTATGAAAATCAGAAAAGTTCATACGCTGCGCGCTGATTGATTATAGGGTGTCCATATTAAGACATCTAGAGTGTCCGTATTAGGGACTTATATGACCTCTAGATATATGCTTATAACTTAATTAATATTTGATAACAAATATAGAAATTATGTATATAATATTTAGAATGATTAAGTTTTTAATAATATAATGTTATGTTCTATATCGATAAATTTGTATATTATTGAGAAGGTTTTAAGTTGATATTTTTTTGAATAAATTTAAAAACGTAATAAAAAAAATCAGTTTATTGGATATATCAGCACTATTTTGATATATTAAAAAATAAAAAATACTTATTTAGACTAATTATATAATTATGACTATTTAATTCATTCAACATTTTTTGCAGGATTCATCGTTTCTGAGATACCGAGAGTATCCATATTCGGGCACTGTCCGTATTCGGTTACTTTCCCATATTACTGAAGTGTTATATTATAGAGAAGTTTATGTAATATCAACTGCCTATATATCATATATGATTAACATGTATTCGTAGATTACAAAAAAATTCAATAGAGTTTGAAATACTTCATTATGGTCATAAACGGTCATTAAAATATTTAATATCAATGCAAAATTAATTGAATTGATTCAAACCTGTATACAATTATATTATGTACTATGTATTTTGATGGAAAGATTAGAAAATTAAAAAAAAAAATTAAAACAAAATTACGACTGTCGTAATACCCTACTTATTCTTAAAAAAATATATCACCTGATAAAATTACTAGAAACCAGATTGATATAATCAATCTGGTTTCTAGTAATTTTATCAGGTGACTTCCAAGTATACAGTCTTCTTGCATGTTGTTTGAACATTATATTCATAATATCAAGACTATTTCGACTGCAGAAATCTACCATGGTATCACCTCTTTAATTTCTAATCCCCAGTCCAAAACTATCAGTTACCCCAGCTGTATTTTGTTTACCCACTTTAGCATTCCAATCGCCACTGACATACATGATGTCACCTTTTTAAGTTATATCGATTGGTTTTTGTGGGGCATCGTATACATAATCCATCTCCTCTTCATTTGCTGTTGAAGTGGGAGCGTATCCAGACTACAATACTGTAAATCACTATTCTCAGTATCTGGAAAACTGGTAATATACAAACTAGATAACATAAGTAATCGCTCAATTAGAAATATATACCGACTACAGACGACTGATACAACTAGCATTACTGACTTACGTAACAAACTTAACTGACGTTATCAACTATAAAATACTTACAATACTTAAAAAGACTATTACTTATAACTTGCCCTATAATGTACTAAACAAAATAAAACTTAAACCAAACACTAGACTTTTACGTAATACTAATTCCATTAAACTATACCAACCGATTACCCGTTGCAACAAATATGAAAGGACACATTTCAGCTCAGCCTTATCAATTATAAAGAAAAAACTACCCCCGCAACTCAGAAATAAAAATCTATCGATTAATAGGTAACCTACCTTTAACATGAAATTAAAAAATATCTTATTGCCCAACATTGATGTTCGTTTCGCATCGAATAATATTGTGCGAATTATATACATTCGCTATTTGTATTTATATGTGATATATATTGTTCGATACACATTATAGAATTATTATTATTAATAATGTGTTTAAATAAATATTTTAAACAAAACAACAACAATGTATATACCAATCGATAACCTCGAAAAGTTTTCACCTGCTTTAAAGTGTACCATCAACATATTTGTGAAATCTGTATAACACTAATATCCAAGAATAGTTGGAATAATAATGAAATTTATATATATATATATATATATATATATATATATTAACTACCAATTTTATTGTTTTACAATTTTAGCTATATTAATTCATGCATCTCTACTATCCTAGACGTTGATATATGATAGCTATATATAACATATGTTATACTATATTAAATTTCCTATTTTTTTTGTGAGTAATTATATAAGTATATATAATACATTTTGATACAATTAAGCATGATTAATAGACCACTTAAAAAAATTGGGTTTTCTGACGCTGTTTTATTATGGTTTATATCGTATCCTCTAAATAGATATTTTTCTTAAAAAAATAATAATGAATTTCATTTAGTCATGGTGTACCACAAGGTTCAGTACTTGGTCCTATATTATTCTCAATTCATCTATTATGTATATTAGGCTATTAGGCTATTTATCTATTAGGCTATTCACCCACTCTTGATTTCCACCAGTTTCCTGATATTAATTATCATCTTTTTGTGGATGATTTGTAAACGTATTTCTAACTGCCTTTACATCCTCTTCCTTCTGATAATTAGTATTTGTTGAATTGTTTAGATACCTTGAATTATTGGTTTTCACAAAATAATATAATGTTAAATATATCTAAATCCTCTTTTATTATTTTTCTCATGTTAATTCCATTTTTCCTTCAGTAATTGTTGATGGACAGATTATTTCGCCAATAAATTATGTTAAAATCTTGGCTTTATTTATGATAGTAAGCTAAGTTTTATCGATCAGATCTTAAGAGTATGTCGATTTTCTTTCTTCAATTTACACAAAATAAAAACAATTAAAAATATTTTACCTGATAACATTTGTAAGCTCCTTATTGAATCTACAGTCCTATATAATATTGAGTACTGTGATTCTTGATATCACGGACTTCCTTTATATTCTATAATTGTATAAATATAGTTATACGCTTACTATTTCTCATAGAATTATTTGATCACTCTTGCTATTCCGATAAATATATATCATAAAATTGCTATCTGCTAAACATCGATCAATATATACAATTATTATGATTGTTTATAAATGCATATACCTTAAATCATCTAAAGAGTTCCAATATTTGCTGACATACAGGATTGAGTCGAGAACATCTAGGTCGTCTAACAGCCTACTTAGTTACGTTACCACAAGTTCAGACTGGCTAGATATGGAAAAATATCTTTTCGGCATTCGGTAGATGCACTATGGAATGGTCTACCTTGAGAGCTAAGACTTGTGACATATATTGAACGTTTCAGAAGTAATGTCAACGATTTTATTATTGGTAATTTATAATATTCGTATATTTTATTTTAAATTTATTTATTGTAATCACGTTTATTATTCTAACAATCCTATGCTGTTCTATAGATAAGTACTTTTATATTATTTAATCGTTTATTTAATTATTTAGTATTTTTTTTCTAAATGCAATTGAGAACTCTCTTTTTGTATTTGTGTATAAATAATTCATCTAGTTAGCACTTATCTACATATATTCAGTAAACTTTAAACATATAATAATACATCACCCTTACTGCACATCTCTAATAATCAAATATAGAAAATATTACAGTAGATTTATAATACAACATGTGATTCTGAATTGATCTTACCACTACTAATATGTATCACTGGTTGGTTAAGTGATAAGCTGAATTTTATCAACACTTAGAACATAGACCACATAACTTATATGCTATAGGCTACCCCATATAGGCTAACACACACATCTACAGAACTTTACTATATTAACGTAAACTATAACTATCTGAAAATCAAATTCGTGAACATTTAGATTTATTATTTATTGAAAACAACGTTATTAATTCTTCTGTATCGAGTTATTCTTATTAGACAATCACGAAATCGTGATAAAAATAACATTTTAACTAAACCTGAAAATAATTCTAATAAACTGTTTTCCATTAGGATCCTACTGAAAATGCTCTTTGTATGTGGTACATCACCCGAATACAGTGAACACTACACTTACTATATTTACTTCTGATACTTCCTCCAAAAACCTAGGATTAGTATTTGATGACAAAATACCATTTAAGAATCACATATTATCCATTACAAAATCCTCCAACTTTCATCTCTTCTGAATTAAAAAAATACGGATATCACTTTCCAGAAATCTTACTAAAACTCTAATAAATACTCTTGTACTTTCCCGATTGACTACTGTTCTTCCCTTCTGAATTTACTTCCTGCTAAATCTACTGCTCCACTAAATCGGATTATCCGTTCCTCAATACGTACTATAGTATACTTACTGCATAACACGAATGTGTCACTCTACTACAACATCTCATCAATCATCTCGTATGTGGCTACCCTTCTCCCTCGGGTGTAAATTACGTATACTATCTATAATCCATAAATAAATATATTCTTTCACCCCTAGCTATATCTCTGATCTAATTAAAAAACGTACAATATTACCCTCTCTTCGTTACTAAAATGCTCCTATCTCCGAGAACTCTAGTAAAACTTCCCTAAATTCTAGAGCTTGTACAAATTCCGGTCCTACCCTATGGAATTCCCTCCCTCCTACCATTCGTTATATTAGATCCCACAAAAGATTTATAAATCTTACTTCTTCTTTTCTCTATACTCCATAATCATTAAATCATCCAACTTATTATTTTTGTCTCGTGTTATATTCAACGTATTATTATTATTAAATTGTTATTGTATTATTATTATCTTATTATTATTTTCTCCCGCACGAGCGAAGGGGTCTACACGACCCTATTTTATTGCCTTATAAAAATATATATATGTATATTCTAATGGCTGATATAAATATAAACTGGATAGAAAAGTCAACTGATAAGGAACTATATACAAATATTGCGATGATATATATAACAATACACGACCAGATATATAGTCTCTCTCTATAATCTTACACAAATATATACGTTTCTCATTGCATGTTAGTGAATTAATAAGGAACTTGTAATCTTTTTACTATAATGCAAGGTAAGCCGGCTCATAGAGCATATTTTATATATTATATGTATGGCATTTATACGTATATAGAAAGTAAAATCCGAAAAAAAATGAGATCAATGCATTAATTATCAAGCGCTTTTTCCTATAAAATTAATATGGGATAGATACAAATGTTAACATGATGTTAATAGGAAGTAATTTAAATTGTGCATTAATCAGTTTTTATAAACCATATTTTAATAAAAACACAAATATTGTCTTATGATTATATTTATCAATTATCGTATGTCGATAAAAATGTTAAAATATTTCCTGGATTTTGTTGGTGTAAATTCTAGAAATATTAAAAAAAATATGATTGTTTTTTTTTTAGAAAACATGTTAAAAGAATAATAATTATGTACATATTATATACATATTAATAGCAATATATATCACCTTATTTTTATTATTTATTAATTTAATTATTAAAAAAAAAAGATAATTAACAATATATAATATATTTTGTTGTTGAATTTTTCAATGACCTCCAAAAAAAATTATTCCATATTTATTTGAATTTTGTTTGTATCTTAAGCATATTATTGATTTTATAATAAACATAATTTATTTATTAAATTCTATCATATGTAATAGTTACAAATTGTTCTTGTTAAATTACGAAGATATTACATATAATATTTCATGTAATTTTTAAATCACATAATACTCTTAAACTACTGAAGTATGTTCATTTGTATTAACGCCATCTTAATACACGTTCAATTTCCTTTAAGAATCGTCTAGGGCTTTTTAATTGTAAAGTACGAGCTGGCTCACTGTTGCACGGTAAGCCGCAGAACCCGTCTTACACTTATCGCATCTTTATGTCGACACAGAATTTACCTTAAAACCGCAATGGGTGATAGGATAAACTAGAGACAAAGAGTCATGGATTACGGAGCTAGCTCGACCTGGTAAGGTAAGGGTATATATTATATATATATATATATATATATTTATATAATCAATGTCCAATCTTTGTTATCTCTAAATGTATGTAATAATTATTGATAATAAATATATATATAATTAATATATAAGTTTAATATGAGTTCAATATATGTTTAACTTAGATACGATTAAAAGTACTTTTGTTAATATCATAATAGATACAAATACAAATATATATGATACTAATTTGTTGTTATAGTAGAAATTTCGATACTGCACAGTTATGCACATATATATATATATATATATATATATATATATATATATATATATATGTGTGTGTGTGTATGTGTGTATATGAATTAAATCTATATATGTAAACTTGTTAATGAGTAGATATATTAGTTAATATGTTTATGAAATTAGTATCATTTGTATATTATTTATTAGCATATATGCAAATCTAAATATATCGATCAATAATATAAGCATACAACATTATATAATATGACTACGGTATTATAACATATATGTTATAATATATTGGTATACATGTATGAAAAATATCTCATATATATATATATATTTTTTATACATATATATATATATATTTAGAAATATATAATAACTAATGTAGAATAAAGAATACACATCGATACCTACTTACGTGTGATAATAACGGCGTATGTTTAACGTATCCGCCTGCAGTAGCCTCCATTAACATCGTAATAATCATCATAGTAGTAGTAGTAGTAGTAGTAGTAGTAGTAAAAGTATATAATTATTCGATGCGATCATAAAGAACCTTTACACTGACGTTCCGGTGTAACCCTCTTCAGAGAACGTAATGCACGTGCGTTCATGAAACTTGTTCTTATTTCGCGACACCTTTCACACGCATTCACCTTCTAAATTATCACTAATAATCAGAATATATATATATATATATATATATATATATGTGTAGTAGTAGTAGTAGTAAATTGATTTATTCACAAAAATCCAATTTTCAACAAATTGTTCGGATGTGATATATATATAATATTAATGTTATGGCGACATCCATAATTTAGATAAATTTTAATAAATGTAGTAAAGTAAGGTATGGGTGGATAGTAAGTTAGTAATAAAGTTAGTCGGTATGTACATTTAGTAAATAAAGTTAGTTAAGTTCAAGTAAGTATCTGTGTAGTTTTGTTTTAAATTTAAGTGGTAGTTTTTCGTTAATAATAGTCTTAGGGAGTTTATTCCATAGTAAGGAGTAGTTCGTCAATGTGTTGTGTTTCAGTAGGATACTATTTGATGATCTTAAGTTGGTAGTTTCTTTATATTCAATTGAATTTCTAATGTATTTTGGAAGATTTAAATGTATTGCAGTATGTATAATATTAAGAGTTTTATATATTGATCTATTTTTAAATGTAAGACATTTTAGTTTTTCCGGTAGTATGTGGTGTGTGTACGTTTGGATAGTTTAAATATAAGTCTGCATGTTTGATTTATTATTTTATTAAGTCTTTTTTCTTGTATTTTTGGTATATCAGTAAGTAATGAATTGCAGTAGTCTAGTTTTGATATTATATATGCGGAAGTTATTATTTTGAGAGATGACTGGTTTTAATAGATGTTTAATTTGATTTAATTGATATAATTTATTATTACATTGTTTTACTATTGATGAAATTTGATTGTTTAATGTTAAGTTATTATCAAGTATTATTCCTAGGGTAGTAATTTCAGTCTGTATTTTAATATTAGAATTTGCTATCTTGATATGTGATAGTGGAGGGGGAATTAGGCGTTTTGTATGAAATATTATACATTCTGTTTTAATTTTATTGAATTTTAAGTAGTTATTGTTAAAGTATACTTCAAGTTCGGTAGTTTAATTGTTAATTTCAGTTAAGGTTTCTGGTAGGTCATTTAAGGTAGTTGACGTATACAATTGAGTATCATCGGCATACATATGGTATTTTATATTATATAAATTAAATATTGTATTGATATCAGATACATAAATGTTGAATAATAGAGGTCCCAATACACTACCTTGAGGAACTCCTATTTCCGGACAGTTATACGTTTTGTTATGTGTATTTGATTTTATGTTGAAAGTTCTATTTGTTAGATATGATCGTATTAGTTCTATTATTTGTTTATGTATCCCAATGGATTGAATTTTAGCGTAGAGTATTTTATGATTAATGGTATCAAATTCGGCTGTGAGATCTAGTAGTATGAGAATTACATAACGGTTATTGTTGATGTTGTAAGATATGTATTTTTTTAAGTCAAGTATTAAAGTTTCAGTATTATGATTTGGTTTATATGCACTTTGTCTTTGATTATCTAAGTTGTTATTCATTATATGTTGGGTGATATGATTTGCAATTATTTTTTCTATAATTTTAGATAAGAAAGACAAATTAGAAATTGGTCTGTAATTTTCAGGGAGTGATTTGTCTAGTGATGGTTTTTTCAGTATTGGTGTAATGATGGAATGTTTTAAGGAATGTTTTAATATTAGTGGGAAATTGGAATGCTGTATACATTTATTAATCAGGTCAGTATATGAGAGGCAGAAGAAGTTAAGGTTTCTCTTTAGTAGATAAGGTGTGATATTATCAATGTATATACAGGTTTTAAAATGTTTAGATCTTATAAGTTTTTCAACATACGCTGGAGTGATTTCAGTTATTGGACGTTATATAATTGATGGACTAATTAGTTCATTTAGGTATTTTGATCTAAGAAGGTTATCTGTGTTCTGTTCTATATCTTCAAAGATTATTTTTATTTTCCTAATGAAAAATATTGCAAAAGTTTCAGAGTCAATTTTACAATTATATTTAGTTTTCCTTTTTAATAATCTATCAAAGGTTTTATAAAGTAGTTTCATGTCATTTTGTTGAGTATAAATTATATGTTGATAGTATTGTGATTTGGATAATTTTATTTCATTAAAGTAGTATTTTTTATAGTAATTATAGGTATTTCTATTTGTTGTGTTTTTATTTTTCCTCCAATCCATCTCTTTTTTCCTGAGTTTTCTATGCATTTCAGATAATTTAGTTGTCCACCAAGAGTTAAGTTTTCTTTGTTGGAACATCAAAGTTTTGAGAGGGGCATGCATCTGAAGTATAATTTCAAGATGTGTATGTATTTGATATGTGGCATTGTCAGTATTATTATAGTTGAGGATGATGAGTTTATATAAATCATTAGTATAATTTCCGTTATTAATACTTTTTAGATTTCGGTATGTTATAGATTCTTTTTTAGTTTGAGGTTTAGTGTATCTTAGATATATATATATAATATTATGGTCTGTAACTTTAGGCCCTAACTCAGTAGATATATGAGTAAATGTATTTCTTGTGATAACCAGATCAAGCGTATTGCCTTTATTATGTGTCAGTTCATTTATATGTTGGGTAAGATTAAGATCATTAAGCGTATTAACGAAACTTTTTGATTTAGGGTTAATGTTAAAATCACCTAGTATAATCAAATTATGTTCATCGTGTGATTCATGAAGAATGTCATGTATTGTTGTAAGAGGATTGGTTGAGTTTGGTGGTCGGTACAGTAGTAATATTTGTAGGTCATTTTGTGTATTTATAGGTAATTTTAGGTGTAATTGTAAGAGTTCAATGGAATTTATTGTATTGGTGGATTTTTTCTTTAGTATAATGCTTGAGTGAATGATAGCAGCTAGTCCACCACCATGTAGAGTTCTTGATTGTTGGATGTAATAGTGGGTATATGGTGTTGCAGCAATGTAAGTAGGATCAGAATTATTATTAGTCGTCCAAGTCTCAGTCAGACACATTATATCTATTTTGTTATTTACAATAATTGAGTAAATAATGTCAGGTTTATTATTTAGTGATTGGACGTTGAGTAAAGCTATACTAAGGTTATTATAATTTGGTTGTCATGAGGGTTGTAATTGCTGTTCTGTTGAAATAGGTATGATGGATGATATCGGTATTATTGGTGTCAGGTTATTTGCATTATTTTGGGAAATAGTAATTATTGGGGGTACTATAATAGTGGTTTGGGCATGTGATGTAGGTTGAGCAGTCATATTTTGTGGAATTTTTATTTGGGAATCAGTAGGTTTGGAAGTTGTGGGTTGGCGAGTTATAGGTAGGGACGTAGTTTGTATGGGTATATGCGATGTGTGTCGTATATCATCATTATTTATTAAATTTGTAGAGGAAATGTAGTTTTTATAGGAATCCATCCATATTTTATATTGAGTAGGTGTATATTTTATTGGCGGGGAAACCCAATCAACTTTATTTTTAGTAAATGATCTAATTTCAAAGGTATTTGTGATTTTATTAAATATAAGTGTGTGTGTGTATGTGTATGTGTGTGTTTGTATATGTTGAGGTGTATATGTAGTATTTAGGGGAGAGTGCTCTAATATCGACATGCACGTAATATCGACACCTTAGAGATCTCCTAAAATATAACTCCGATCACAAAATAAGTAATGTATGAAATGTTAATCAATATAATTCTAATTTATATAAGTATAATTTTTTTTTAATATTTATATTTTTTTAATTATAAACAAAAAACTGATTTTTTCATTACAACTCTAAATTTCTGAAATTTTTGAAGTACAATATCGATTCTAAATACTCTGAAAATATATATATTTTAAATATTTACATAAATCGTATAGATCTAATTATATTTTACAATGTGCCGAAAATATTTTGTATTTTTCAAAATTTGTTACAAAGTTATTGACGTTTACCTAAGCAACATACATTTTCATAATACCGACACCCTAATTGAACGTAATATCGACACCCTTTAACCAATCAGCGTTATTTGTTTATAATGTGCGTGCGTTATGATACAATAAAGGGTATCCCGCACATTTTAAGTGATGATAATTTATTTATTTTTTATATTTTTTTTTATTACATAATAATACTTATTTTAGTGTTTTTTATTATCTGTAAAAAAATAGACATGAATTCAGTCTATAAATTGCATACAAATGTGTTTTTTGACGATAATATAATGCTATTATATACTATTCAATATTACATTTTTATGCTGTCAAACTTTAAACGCTGTTTTCTCAGACTAATTATTTCGCGCTAGGTATGTGCATTCAAAAATATAGAACATAAAAACTATTATAATTATAATATTAATTTGTTGTGCTTTATATAGAATTTAATTATGTGAATAATAAAATAGAGAGATAATTAATAAAATGTATAGAATTCATTGTATTATTCATTTTATAAAATGATAATTTCTCTAGAAATACCATCATTTTAGTATTGCTAATTTTTAATTTAGATATATATATAATATAATAAATAATAATATTAAAAATAACTTTCTATTTTCTTATGCATGTATATGTTATGAATATATTTTAAAAAAAGTAGGTCAATTGAATGAATAGAATATCAGTTCTATTTTTTTTAGTGGACTTATGTTTTTCCTATCTATTTATACACGAAATTCACAAATTGCGTGTTATGTGCGGGATCCCCTTAATTTTAGGAAAAAAACGTATTAATTGCGTGTGTTAACTAAAAGTAACGCGCATTCAATTCTGATTGGATAGTGGATATTAAATGATATATTGTATATCTAAATATTTATATATTTAGGGTGTCGATATTATGTGACAAGGTGTCGGTATTCGAGGCAGTACCTGTAATATCGACACCCTTGTTATCTCAGAGTTAAGCAAACTAAATTAAATTTTAAAATAGCTATTATATGTATATACCTACTTAATACTTATAAATAAAATTTGGTAAAATTTAATTGAGGAATAATAAAGTTATGGTGATTTATTACTAGGGTGTCGGTATTAGAGTACTTCTATAATATATGTATCATCGTAGAATTATTGTTAAATTTAAATTATAGATAATATATGTATTTAACTTATAATTAATAAACAAATATTTATAAATGTATACATTTACTTTTATAATTGCATTATTTAATATAATATGTGTATATGTATCATTGACATTTGTTAGTAATAGTAGTAGTAATAGTAATAGTAATAGTAATAGTAATAGTAATAGTAATAGTAATAGTAATAGTAATAGTAATAGTAATAGTAATAGTAATAGTAATAGTAATATTAATAGTAATAGTAATAGTAATAGTAATAGTAATAGCAATAGCAATAGCAATAGCAATAGCAGTAGCAGTAGCAGTAGCAGTAGCAGTAGCAGTAGCAGTAGCAGTAGCAGTAGCAGTAGCAGTAGCAGTAGCAGTAGCAGTAGCAGTAGCAGTAGCAGTAGCAGTAGCAGTAGCAGTAGCAGTAGCAGTAGCAGTAGCAGTAGCAGTAGCAGTAGCAGTAGCAGTAGCAGTAGCAGTAGCAGTAGCAGTAGCAGTAGCAGTAGCAGTAGCAGTAGCAGTAGCAGTAGCAGTAGCAGTAGCAGTAGCAGTAGCAGTAGCAGTAGCAGTAGCAGTAGCAGTAGCAGTAGCAGTAGCAGTAGCAGTAGCAGTAGCAGTAGCAGTAGCAGTAGCAGTAGCAGTAGCAGTAGCAGTAGCAGTAGCAGTAGCAGTAGCAGTAGCAGTAGTAGTAGTAGTAGTAGTAGTAGTAGTAGTAGTAGTAGTAGTAGTAGTAGTAGTAGTAGTAGTAGTAGTAGTAGTAGTAGTAGTAGTAGTAGTAGTAGTAGTAGTAGTAGTAGTAGTAGTAGTAGTAGTAGTAGTAGTAGTAGTAGTAGTAGTAGTAGTAGTAGTAGTAGTAGTAGTAGTAGTAGTAGTAGTAGTAGTAGTAGTAGTAGTAGTAGTAGTAGTAGTAGTAGTAGTAGTAGTAGTAGTAGTAGTAGTAGTAGTAGTAGTAGTAGTAGTAGTAGTAGTAGTAGTAGTAGTAGTAGTAGTAGTAGTAGTAGTAGTAGTAGTAGTAGTAGTAGTAGTAGTAGTAGTAGTAGTAGTAGTAGTAGTAGTAGTAGTAGTAGTAGTAGTAGTAGTAGTAGTAGTAGTAGTAGTAGTAGTAGTAGTAGTAGTAGTAGTAGTAGTAGTAGTAGTAGTAGTAGTAGTAGTAGTAGTAGTAGTAGTAGTAGTAGTAGTAGTAGTAGTAGTAGTAGTAGTAGTAGTAGTAGTAGTAGTAGTAGTAGTAGTAGTAGTAGTAGTAGTAGTAGTAGTAGTAGTAGTAGTAGTAGTAGTAGTAGTAGTAGTAGTAGTAGTAGTAGTCGTAGTAGTAGTAGTAGTAGTAGTAGTAGTAGTAGTAGTAGTAGTAGTAGTAGTAGTAGTAGTAGTAGTAGTAGTAGTAGTAGTAGTAGTAGTAGTAGTAGTAGTAGTAGTAGTAGTAGTAGTAGTAGTAGTAGTAGTAGTAGTAGTAGTAGTAGTAGTAGTAGTAGTAGTAGTAGTAGTAGTAGTAGTAGTAGTAGTAGTAGTAGTAGTAGTAGTAGTAGTAGTAGTAGTAGTAGTAGTAGTAGTAGTAGTAGTAGTAGTAGTAGTAGTAGTAGTAGTAGTAGTAGTAGTAGTAGTAGTAGTAGTAGTAGTAGTAGTAGTAGTAGTAGTAGTAGTAGTAGTAGTAGTAGTAGTAGTAGTAGTAGTAGTAGTAGTAGTAGTAGTAGTAGTAGTAGTAGTAGTAGTAGTAGTAGTAGTAGTAGTAGTAGTAGTAGTAGTAGTAGTAGTAGTAGTAGTAGTAGTAGTAGTAGTAGTAGTAGTAGTAGTAGTAGTAGTAGTAGTAGTAGTAGTAGTAGTAGTAGTAGTAGTAGTAGTAGTAGTAGTAGTAGTAGTAGTAGTAGTAGTAGTAGTAGTAGTAGCACAATAGAATAGTCTAATCAGCATATACATTAGTATGTAACAGTCCTTACATATCTCATAGTTAACTCTCTCTCTCTCATCTCTGGTTGGCTGTTACCATATATGGCTCTGTATCCGATTGGCGGTAGTGATCAAATGGTAAATACGCCCGCAAACTGTTACGTAAGAATTGCACGTGTTCTAATTGAATGTGCGTGCGCCGAGAATATTTGACGTCGCATCATCACGCTTGATTAATTTGTCGCGAAGTGTTCTTGTATGGTGCAACGATAGTATAGCGATCAAACTGTGTGCTTCGGTGAGATCATACTGTGTGCTTCGGTGCGTATCGTCTGGTGCCCAGCGTAAAGTGGCGAATTCGGATAATTAACGCCTTCTCCGGAAGTTAGTTTTCGATATTATTAATAATTATTAAATATGTATGATTAATGAATTATCATTGAATTATCAATCGCTATTAATTAATTATCGATAATTATTATTATCGATTGTTAATAAATTCGATATTATTGTTAATTTGTCATCCAGTTATTGTTATTGCATCGATAATTGTATATCAATATCAATAATAATTCGATATTTTTAAAACATTTCACAAAATTTAAAATTACTTCAAAATTAATGAAAATAATAATTAATAAACTTGAGATCTTAATAATGATTCATTGATTATTCATCGGTTGATATAATTTATCCACGAAATATGAATCGCTACTGATCCTGCTGATTCACTTTAATTATGCTCCGGTGTTAGCTACCACTCAAAGTTTAATCCATCCTATTTCAACGATATAAATCAGAACCCATATCAGGCAATACTATGATAGTATGAATACTAAAAGGGTGAATATATTCTGATATCCCGTTATCTTTTGTTATGTAAGATTCGACATCCCTGGCACAGTGAATCGATCGTATTTTATTATATGTGTATAGTTAAATTATACTTATATCTATATAATAATTAATTTATTAGTTATTTGTTTATTTTATTATTGTTTATATACCTCGTAATCTATTTGTTCATTATCTTATAAAGGATTTAATGATTATAATGACTATATCCTATAAATACTTTATCCACAAATGTACATTACCAAGTATGTAATATTCTAAATTTATCTTCTTCAAATAATAAACATTTTTAAAATGTACATACAACATTTGTTATATTAAATAAAATATTATTCAATTTTATATTACTTATAATTTATTTACTACTACTACTACTACTACTACTACTACTACTACTACTACTACTACTACTACTACTACTAATAATAATAATAATCACTCATGTATTTGTAATATTGATAATGTTATTTAATGTATATAATAATACAAAGGTATGTGTTTATTAACGTTGCGTAATCATTGATCTATTCATCATCATCATCATCATCATCATCATCATCATCATCATCATCATCATTATCATCATCATCATAGATAACTAATGACATGCATACAACATGGTATAATTACCTATGTTATTTGGGTATTGATAATGATAGCATAAAAATATATATTATAGTTAGATAAAGCATGTTATCAGCATAATTTGTAGGTGATATAAATGTTATACTAAGTTAAATTATGTTATTTTAAGCCATACTACGTTAAATACCATTAATATTGTCTACTACATACCATTAATGTTTTCCACCAAATACCATTAATGTTGTCTACTACATACCATTAATGGTGTCTATAGAGGTATACCTAATACCATTATGATGGTGGATTAACAGTTGAATTAGCTATTTCATTTTATATCTAATTTTGTATTTATACATTTGTGAACAATATTTTTTAATAATAGATAGATAGATAGATAGATATAGTTTATTGTTTAAAACAAACAAAATGATATAACACAATAATAATAATAAAAAAAAACAAATAACGAATATAAACGAATATATATATAATGATTTATAAATGCCATGTTACATATGGTTAAGATATAAAATTAACAAATGATATAATAAAAAAATAATAATAAAATGGTGAATTATTCAGATGCAAGCACTTAATCACCGTATCAACTTTATGGAAAGGGGTCCTCAATCCCTGTGCCTTGGGGGTACAAACTTGACCCAATAGTTTGTCCACTGACACCCGTAATACCCGATAAATAATGATAATGAGAATGCAACCGAATAAATTAACCCTATAAAACTAAAAATAAAATAATATAATAATTGAATAATAAAAATTAATAAAATAACATTTAAATATTAATACAATGAATTATCAAGCCTTGTAATAAATTGATTGACCGAAGTTGCTGAACACGTATAATTAGATAGAAAATTCCAAGGAGTTGAAATTCGATTACTAAAATAATTCAGAGTAACATTAGTCTTGCATTTGTCTTTTCGAACTTTAATGGAAGGACCTCGACTTCTTGATGAATACGTTTCAAGTAGCCCCGAGCAATCAACATCAACTAGACCATTTATAATTTTAATGGCAATAATCAGATCAGCCCGTAACCTGCGTTGAGATAATGAAATTAAGTTTAAAAATAATAACCTATTTTCATAATTTGTATATGGTATACCACATCTATAGAAAAGCCTTTTAGTGAATGTCTTTTAGACTTTTTCAATTTTATTTTTTAGGCCTACATATATATTAGAAGGGTTCCAAATACAAGAATTATATTCTAATAAATGTCTAACATATGTTATAAAGGCTTTTGTTAGGTAACAATAGTCATTAATAATAAAGCATCTAAATATAATATTCAGAATAGTAAAAGTTTTACTGAACATTTGATTTATATGAGTGTCAAATGTCAGTTTAATGTATTCATAAATTTAAAATATATATTTTTTATTTACTATGTACTTTAATAATATATGCATATTTATAAATAGTACTTGTATATATATATATATATATATATATATATATACTTTTCTATTAATTAGTTGAAATGTCAAATATTAAATTTCGTTAATTTAATTAACAACATCATATATCTATAGTCTTTTTTATCTATACATATTTATGTTATCGATAACTTGATATTATTGCAAGCTGACATATAAGACTAGATAATAACATATTAGCAGCCAACCTATATAATAATAGATGCATGTAGCTCGACACCTAATAAACACCAAACATTTTCTAATTGACCTCGAAAAAAAAGCCTCGACAATGATTTTCTAAAAATTCTAAAGTTATAAAACTTGATAATATAATTCTGCGGATTTACATAATAAGTTAACATTATTTGCCCAAATATATTTGTTATTAAGTGTCCTATTTAACCCATTTAATATTGGTAGAATGGCTGTTATTAGTTTGTGTTTTATTTCTAGCGAGCATCTTGAAATAGGTATTACTAATGATTCATACGTAATAATGATTCATTCGTGTTCATTAAACTAATACTAGTTTATATAATCTATGTTTTATAAATTAATAGTATATTATATAAACTATTATAGATACTATTATATATAATAGTTTATATAATATACTATTAATTTATAAAACCCACTTTTAACGAACTGCCTATAGGATAACCTACATATGTGTAGCTCTATGTAGCTATATGTAGCTCTATGTAGCTCTATGTAGCTCTATGTAGCTCTATGTAGCTCTATGTAGCTCTATGTAGCTCTATGTAGCTCTATGTAGCTCTATGTAGCTCTATGTTGTCTAAGGAGTCAGGCATACTTGTAGGGCTCGGGTTCAAGCCTTCGTGACCATTGAAATAGGTTTTAAAATATTATTTAGAAATGATCTTATATAATTGTGTATAAATGATGATCGTTAAAACCATTGACGCATTAATATGAGAGCGGCTTCGAAGGGAAATTTGAGCCGTATGGTTATAAGTGAAAACTTCATCTAAGTTCCTGAATTGGATTAAAAAACTCCACCAAAAAATATAATAATAACAATAACAATAAATTATAACAATAACAATAACATTAACACTTATTTAATAAGTGATGTATATCATACTATATATGTTATGTAACCTAATGAATAGGTGAGGTATGTTATTACATCGCTATAATGTCAGATGTCAGCTCTCAGCTGTATGTCAGCTGTATGTCAGCTGTATGTCAGCTGTATGTCAGCATATGTCAATATGTATATCATAATGCATATCAGCGTTCAACTTAATGTAATATATTATTAATTTGACTTATTTTTTAAATATATTAAAAAAATCAAATATGATTATAACATTACGACTAGTTGATTATATCACTTATATGATGATGTACACGTATATGATGATATCGTCATACTGTGTGTATGTAATACAGGACACACACACATACACACATATGTATATATATTTATATATATATATAAATATATATATATATATATATATAAATATATATATATATAAAGTAATACAATAACTTAATAATGGTTAAGCATACTATGATGCGTACGTTCACATGTTCAGGTGTGCGTGTGGTGGACATTGTTCTCTCTCTCTCTGTCACTCTACCAGTAATTCTAGATGTGCCGGTTGGGCTCATTAGCTAAAGGCATATATGTGCACGCGCACGTGCACATATATATCTATTTATATATATATATACATATGTGTGTATGTGTGTGTGTCCTGTATTACATACACACAGTATGACGATATCATCATATACGTGTACATCATCATATAAGTGATATAATCAACTAGTCGTAATGTTATAATCATATTTGATTTTTTGCACACTTATGTCACGCGCACGCACACATGTGTGCGCGTGTGTGTGTCGGGTTGTAATCACGCCACATTAATGTGGGCCCCTGTAACATTAATGTAGGCCCCTGTTACATTAATGTAGGCCCCTGTTACATTATCATATATCATAATGAATACACCTAGATCGCGTGCTGATTATCAAATAGATCACAATAGCAAGGTGCATACTGTACGAGAACACGAACCTATAGTTTTATAAACAGTAAGCTGTTTCATTAATGCAATACTTATATATAGTTAATTATTTATTTGATCCATAATGGAAAGTTTATAACTTTCTTTCTATTTTAAATTCTTATTAATTCAAAATAAAAATATATTTCACATTTTTAACTAATATTGATATATTTGATATATAGAACGATATAATAGTTAATTATATAAAATATTATGAATGAACAAATAAAATATATTATTATAAACGTAATTAAGTAAGTCCAGTAGGATAAAGTTCACAATCTAATATGATTATAAATCAATATATTATATAATAAATGTATTATATTAATAATATATTATATAACTTCTGTTAAAATTCTTAGATAATTATTTCCATATTTCAACTAAATCAAAATATGTACATATAATTAAGACTATGTTATTACGTATTCTATTATGTTAATCATTATGTTAATCATGATGTTATATATATATATATAATCTATTTATATACATACATACGTATATATAATATATACATATATATATATATATATATATATATATATATATATATATATAAAAATAGCATTATATATATATATAAATAGCATTATATATAATGAGTAATACATTTAAATGCCTGCGTATAATATCCATTACCGATATCATTAACACTATACATATAACATCAGCAATTATATCACTACGTATTTACATCGGAAACCAAATTATCAACACCATTATATGTACGTTATAAACAAGTAGCATAATCTACATCAACATCAACATCAACATCAACATCAGCATCAGCATCACCACCATCATCATCGTCATTAACAATATTCATCAACATCATATAAATGAATATATATATATATAAATGTATATATATATATATATATATATTTATATATGTTATATATATAAATGTATATACTCCATATTAGTTGATATTGACTTTAAAATAGCATCGTATTGTAGAATCAAGTTTATTAATAATACATATTCTATAATGCTATAAAATATTCTGTAAGGCTTGTAATCGTTTTAATGATGTATCACTTTATAGACTCTTTCTTCGTGTACTACTAATGCAAACCCTTTGAGGCACTGCTATCTATTCTAGTATCATCTTCATCTTGCAATTTATATAGTACGTAGTTTTATGAAATAAATAAGTCCTGCGTAGACAATGGCACAATAGTTACTGATAATATCACTAAATAATATCATTAAACAATATCATTAAATAATATCACTAAATAATATCATTAAATAATATCTCTAAATAATATCACTAAACAATATTACTAAATAATATCATTAAACAATATCACTAAATAATATCACTAAACAATATCACTAAATAATATCACTAAACAATACCATTAAACAATATCATTAAACAATATCATTAAACAATATCACTAAACAATATCATTAAACAATATCATTGAACAATATCACTAAACAATATCATTAAATAATATCACTAAATAATATCACTAAATAATATCACTAAACAATATCGCTAAACAATATCACTAAGCAATATCATTAAACAATATCATTAAACAATATCACTAAACAATATCACTAAACAATATCACTAAGCAATATCATTAAACAATAAATTCCTTTAAATCAGACGCTCACATATTAAGTCTAAAATGGTCAAACTAAAATGCTATTAATACATCTCATAATACCAGGGATCTCTCATATAAACCTTAACATTATAAATTCCAAATACGCGATTAATGCGACTACTGAATATTAAAATCCGTTGAAAACTCTTAAATGAGTATTTTTTAGCATAAAAATTCAATAATATCGATACAAATATTCTTTTCATTTGATCTATAGATTCAAGACTAGTCGCTAGATATATATTAAAAGAGAAATGGACCAGTAACATATGTTACCTTTGCAAAACATATCATATGTACACAGTCAGTCATTACAATGTAATAATTACTATCTAAAGATAAATTTTAATTTTAATTTAAATTATGATGACACTAGATTCTAGTATCATATCATATCTTTAACATTTATATTTAAATAATTTGTGAATATAAAATATAAAGTTTACGTTGACAAAATTTAACTATTATAAATTATCTACTTTTCTAAAATTTCTATATATAATTATTATATTTGTAGGTGTATTAATGTCTTAAATGATTATTTAAATGAAATTGTATTCAATAACTTAAGTTATTAATTATTATTAAGTACAAGTAAAACGTAATGAATTAGGTACATGTATACATGTATTAATATATCACAAGTCACGTGTTAAGCTTTACCTTTAATACTTTCTTAACCAATAATATCAAATTTGCGCTTTATGTGTATCTAAAAAATACTATATTTCTTCAAATTATCTATATTTATAAAATGCCAATATAATTCGTAAATTAAATCAATTCGGAAATGTATTTCATAAAAACCTGTTTAATTATTATTGAATCTCCTGCGTGGACTATGCTATGACAATATATTCATCTATAGTAGTATACGACTTCAATGTAGGACATTAATAATTAGTAATATTATTAGATAATTCCTTCTTCTTATTTAATATTTAATAATAATAGTAATATATCCATTAACCTATTAAAACATAAACTTAAGTTTCTGAGCTTAGCGCAAAAGATGCATATTTCCTGAATTACGTGTCAATAGTTTATAGGATTATTTATTCTAAACACCCCAATATATCTTATATTTGAAGTATATATTTGTCACATATCTCTTTACTTTGACAAGTTAAATTTACAATATGAATGATACTAACATTCTTAGTAGCTATTTAATTCCACTTCACCTACGATTCGTAATCAGCTTTATAGCTTGGAATTACTTATATTTCAGATACATTTCTATTTTTAAATATGTGATTTATTTTATATATTTCTTAAGTATATTTTATAATTAAAATTTATTTAATTTGAATTACGACATTTATACAACACTAGATTTAAATAATAATTAATAATACACCTAGTAATAATAATATTATAAATTGATAAAAAACTTGTTGACAATAAAAGAACAATATCGCAATTTTACATTAAAACAATATCCAAGCGTATTGTTTCCAGGAGGTAGCACAACAATTATGTATTTATTTAATGTCCTTAATGCCCTTAATGTCCATCAACGGATAAATTTAATGTAAACATTTCGTATCGTGGCCATCTTTTATTTTCCTAAGCTAACAAGTGAAAGTAAACCTGCAGGTAATCGTAAATGGGACGTCAATATGGGACATAGAACATCACTTTGCCGTCGCTATATAATTGGTGAGTCATCATATATATATATATATCAATGATGACTCACTCTAAATATATGTAATCGCACACGTAAGCAGCTTAATATATAATTAAATATATATGTAAATTGTATTCCACTAAATTAGTCTATTTAGTATGTAGAGTATTAAGAGTATGTCGATTTACTAATATTATATATATATATATTATATATATACACATACATATATATATATATATATATATATATATATATAAATATAGTCTATACACATACATATAATATGCTGAGTGGCACACCACTTATTTAAGAATAATAAACCATTATAATGGTCTCCTATAATGCAGAGGTATATTACTAGAGTCACGATTGCACTGTTTTCTATGCAATGCACCTTACTTACTGATGTTTATATTATCAATACTATTATGATTAATAAAGTGCATTACTATATGATATGGTACCTAGATATATGTATAACAATGAAGATATTCACGCAATGACATAGTGAGTGCAAAGAATGAAAACTTGCTTTATTTAGATCTTTCAGTGAATCTTAAGCGTCACGATAACACATGCAAAGCTTATCATATTATTGATATACTCAATGTTAGGTTTAACGTCAGATGCATACTGACAGATACATACTGACAGATACATACTGATAGATACATACTGACAGATACATACTGACAGATACGTACTGACATATACATACTGACAGATACATACTGCCAGATATATACTGACAGATACATACTGACAGATGTATACTGACAGATACATACTGACATATGCATATTGACAGATACATACTGACAGATACATACTGACAGATACATACTGACAGATACATACTGACAGATATATACTGACAGATACATACTGACAGATACATACTGATATATACTTACTGACAGATGTAAACTGACAGATATATACTGACAGATGCATACTGACAGATACATACTGACAGATGCATACTGACAGATACATACTGACAGATAAATACTGACAGATGCATAATGACAGATGTAAACTGACAGATATATACTGACAGATGCATACTGACAGATACATACTGACAGATGCATACTGACATATACATACTGACAGATACATACTGCCAGATATATACTGACATATACATACTGACAGATACATACTGACAGATGTATACTGACAGATACATACTGACATATGCATATTGACAGATACTTACTGACAGATACATACTGACAGATACATACTGACATATATATACTGACAGATACATACTGACAGATGCATACTGACAGATACATACTGACAGATGCATACTGACAGATACATACTGACATATACATACTGACAGATGCATAATGACAGATGTAAACTGACAGATATATACTGACAGATGCATACTGACAGATACATACTGACAGATGCATACTGACAGATACATACTGACAGATACATACTGACAGATGCATACTGACAGATATATACTGACATATACATACTGACAGATACATACTGTCAGATACTTACTGACAGATACGTACTGACAATGCAACTAGACTTATGATCTACATAATTGTTGTTTTAATGTTGATCTTCATGGTATATGTATCCATCAGAATTTTATGTAAATATTACATTCGATTCAAGCATTTTTCACCGTATATTTATATATATATATATTATTTAATAATATATTTTAATTAACATAACAAATAAAATTATATTATATTAAAATATAATAGCATAGTACCCAGAAATATTTGTTTGACAACATATGAACATATTATGAACATAATATGTTCATATTAATATGTTGACAAATAAATATTTTTATGAAAATTATATTTTGTAACGTGATAATACGTTATGCTGGAACATGGATATATCCTATATTTATATTATTTTTATCTTATCTCTCGTTATTAAATGTTATTATATATATTTGCTATTGGGTATAATTCCTAAAGTTTTATATATAAATACATATATTAGTTTAAGTAATTTAATTTTAACTAATTATATATTGTGTGTGAAATTAATTAAAAGTTAATGTAATTTCCTTAATCCTACAATATACATTTTAAATATATTTTATAATTGTATAGTTATTTCTATTATTAAATTAATAACAATTTAGTTATATTTACCGACACAACATTTACTTATTTGCTAAATTTAATTTGGGTTTAATTTGGGTTTAACAAAATGATATATATAACTATTAATAGTTAAACTATTATATATTTATTATTATATGGTAATATACATGCTAATTGTATTATAGAAACTATTATTAATTTATATTTATAATTTATTGGAATCTTAATATTATAAATAAATATTCAATTACCATATGACCTAAAGTGTTTGAAATCCCTGTCACTATTTAAATATAAACTCTCCACGCACCTATTAACATTGTAACCTACTCTCCCTTTTCCTTCATTTTTATTGTACTCTATTTATTATTTTTTTCCTTCTAATGACGTCCATAACCACCACATGATTTTGTAGTCAAAATATTTTAAAAATAAAATAAAAAAATTACTACAATATGTTATAATTAACATTTATATATTAAGTAAATTATGAATATTTAACATAATAAGATTGTTGAGATTATTATATATAATTGATTAAATCATCAACTATGTGTAATAACGTATTAAACTATTAAAGTACATTACGCTACAAACCTGTCACTCATACACATGTGTGTTTATAGTATAATAGTTTAGAATGTAATTTGTTAAATGTATTTATAAGATTTTAATATCGAAAACGAATAAACATTTACAATAAATAAACTAGAGGGTAGGTAACTATGAGGTAGGTAACTTGACGTAGGTAACTATGGGGTAGGTAACCTGAGAGTAGGTAACTAGAGAATATATAACTAGGGGTAGGTAACTAGGGGGTAGGTAACTAGGGGTTAGGTAACTAGGGGGTAGGTAACTAGGGGGTAGGTAACTAGGGGTAGGTAACTAGAGAGTAGGTAATTATGGGGTAGGTAACTAGGGGGTAGGTAACTAGGGGGTAGGTAACTAGAGAGTAGGTAACTAGAGAGTATGTAACTAGGGGGTAGGTAACTAGTAGGTAGGTAACTAGGGGGTAGGTAACTAAGGGGTAGGTAACTAAGGGGTAGGTAACTATGGGGTAGGTAACTAGGGGGTAGGTAACTAGTGAGTAGGTAACTAGGGGGTAGGTAACTAGGGGGTAGGTAAATAGGGGGTAGGTAACTAGGGGTTAGGTAACTAGGGGTTAGGTAACTAGGGGTTAGGTAACTAGGGGGTAGGTAACTAGGGGGTAGGTAACTAGGGGTAGGTAACTAGAGAGTAGGTAACTATGGGGTAGGTAACTAGGGGGTAGGTAACTAGGGGGTAGGTAACTAGGGGGTAGGTAACTAGAGAGTAGGTAACTAGAGAGTATGTAACTAGGGGGTAGGTAACTAGGAGGTAGGTAACTAGGGGG
Source organism: Osedax fenrisi (assembly GCA_964019155.1). Lineage (NCBI taxonomy): Eukaryota > Metazoa > Annelida > Polychaeta > Sabellida > Siboglinidae > Osedax > Osedax fenrisi. Next base: position 101,156,090 of record OZ025239.1, read on the forward strand.
TAGGTAACTAGAGAATATATAACTAGGGGTAGGTAACCAGAGAGTATATAACTAGGGGCTAGGTATCTAGGGGGTAGGTAACTAGGGGGTAGGTAAATAGGGGGTAGGTAACTAGGGGTTAGGTAACTAGGGGCTAGGTAACTAGGGGTAGGTAACTAGGGGTAGGTAACTAGAGAGTAGGTAACTAGAGGGTAGGTAACTAGGGGGTAGGTAACTAGGCGTAGGTAACTAGGGGGTAGGTAACTAAGGGGTAGGTAACTAGGAGGTAGGTAACTAGGGGGTAGGTAACTAGGGGGTAGGTAACTAGGGGGTAGATAACTAATCTATTTATAATATATGTAAAAACGTATGTATAAAGTTATTATTATAACTTTAATATAATATACCTATATAATATATATATATATGTTTATATATATATATATATATATATATTATATACCTATATATAAATAAAAAAATATAAATAATATCAGATTTGGAAATTGCCTGGGTGAAGGAAGAAGCATAGCTTATCGATTCTTCACCCATTTAAGATTACGAGGAGAACAAATTATATATGAATATTAAAATAATTATTAAATTTATTAAAAGTAATCAATTATTAAAACTAATCATCAACTCATAAAGCATTAACATCCATAGTTTATCAACTTTCCGAATGTGGGTTATCAAGTCCAAAACCTTAGGGAATATACTTTAGTCAACGAAATATAAAAAAAACAAATTCCATCAATATTCTACTACCTCTTAAATATAAATATATAAATTAAATAAAAGAAAAAATTAATTAAAAACAATACGATTATAAATAGTAAATAATTTATAAGTTTATTTTTTTTATAAAGAGCAAAACATAATTTAGATAATATATTAAACATAGAATATTATTATTATAAAGTCCTTGTATTCTATTAAAAAAATATATATATTTAAAATAGATAAAAAAATAATAAAACTATATTAAAAAAGTATATTAAACTAAATAATATGAAAAAAAACTATACAATCAAATAAAACCTTTTATTAAAAAAAAATAAAAGTAAAAATTAGAATAATAATAATAATAATAATAATAATAATAATAATAATAATAATAATAATAATAATAATAATAATAATAATAGTATTATAACAATATTTTAAATAAGTCATTTTAAAAGTAAATTATATTATAAATTGGATAAAAGTTAAATAAAATTATGTCATGAGTCAGCTAATAGTTAAAAGTCATATAAATTAATTTAAAAATTAATAATATTATTATTTTCATAAGCCAAATTAAAAGTTAAAAATATAAATTTAAAAGGACAATTAAAAATGTAATGGTAACTATTCAATTAATATTTTTTTAAAGTTCTTTTAAATAAATTGAAATTAACATATGTCTTATGGAATAATCTAAGTTATCCCATAGTCTAGGCCATGTGACAGATAAACAGAAATCTGTTTTGTTCTAACTCTACATCTATGAAATAAATATGTATTATGTAATTTAATTGAATATAATTTTTACTTATATATTTTTACAAATTAAAAGGTAATAGATTATTCCTGGATCTAAACATAAACTTTATGGTATTCATTTTGACAATATCATAAAATTGTAATGATTTATGAATAATATAAAAAGTTGAATAATTAAAATCATTATTTATAATTTTCAAAGCTCTTTTTTGTAGTATACATATTTTATTTAAATTTGAAAAAATGTATTACCCCAAATATGACAGCAGTATGTAAGGTGAAAATAAAAAAATGAATTATATACCAATACTAAATATTTCATATTCAATTTAAATTTTACTTTATTTAAAATACCAATAGCTCTAGATAATTTCGTAGATACATAGTTAATTTGTGATTTCTAATCTAATTTGTCATCCATTATTATTCCTACAAATTTTTAATCTATTAAATAAATAAAATAATAATGGGGTAATTTCAACCCTGATTTATTTTATTACCGACATATTTAAATTATAGGTATCATTACTGTAATTAACTTTAGTTTCATTTATAATGCTTTCGTTTATATATCTTCTGTGGTATCTAATAGAATGGATATATATATACGGTAATAGGGTAGATTTTTTTCAATATTAATCTTCTTTATTTAAACTATAGTTATTTAATGTATATTTTACTAATAAAATAGTTAAATGATATACTTATTTGTTCGAATAATAAAATATGTAATATCAGCAACAAATTATGTTTTTAACTTACTATAATTCGACAAGTATTGATTGTATTTTTAAGGGAGAGGATGGTGTTATAGCTGATTGTGTTACTATTATAGGAGAGTACTAGAATATCGACACCTTAATAAATCACCATAAATTTATTATTTCTCAATTAAATATTACCAAATTTTATTTATAAGTATTAAGTAGGTATATACATATAATAGATATTTTAAATTTTAATTTAGTTTGTTTTAATCTGAAATAACAGGGGTGTCGATATTACAGGCACTGCCTCGAATACCGACACCTTGGCACATAATATCGACACCCTAAATATATTGATATTTAGATATACCATATATTATTTAATATACACTATCCAATCAGAATTGAATGCGCGTTACTTTTAGTTAACACACGCAATTGATACGTTTTTTTCCTAAAATTAATTGTATCATAACGCACGCACATTATAAACAAATAACGCTGATTGGTTAAAGGGTGTCGATATTACGTGCAATTAGGATGTCGGTATTATGAAAATGTATGTTGCTTAGGTAAACGTCAATAACTGTGTAACAAATTATCAAAAATACAAAATATTTTCGGCACATTGTAAAATATAATTAGATCTATACGATGTATTTAAAATATTTTAAAATGTTTGAGAATCGATATTGTATTTCAAAAATTTCATAAATTTAGAGTTGTAACGAAAAAATCAGTTTTTTGTTTTTAATTAAAAAAATATAAATATTAAAAAAAAAATTATACTTATATACATTAGAATTATATTGATTAACATTTCATACATTAATTATTTTTTGATTGGAATTATATTTTAGAAGATCTCTAGGGTGTCGATATTACGTGCATTTCGATATTATAGCACTCTCCCCTATATCATTAATATTCAATATTATAATATTATAATATGATATTATAACATGTTAACATACAATTGTATATGACTCCTGTATATATATATATATATAGTTATAACTAATGTATTTCATTGATATAGGACCTATATTATAGGTGAAGTGAATTGTAATAATTCAATTACTTTTCCATTCATTTAAAGACAAATATTGCGTATACTTATATAAATACTGGATGGAATACTGCAGGTTTTGTGGTTATAACCATTTATATAACCAATTATTATAATAATAAAATCAAATATAGCCGACTAAATGTTTTAATATATTGTTAGATATTTTATCTGATATATATGATATATAGTGTATGACAGCAATTATATTCTGATTTACAACATCTCATTAATAACTTATCATTCAATAACTTGCAAATAAGATAACCCCAATATTGTAGGTACATATTACGAGCATTTTGTTTTTTTTATTTTTAATCGATAATTATCACTAATTAATATTAATATAAATAATACCTTAATTATCTATATTATTACATGTATTTATATATTAATTTATTAATAGTTATCATATTTTTTGAAATATTATTATAATCATCATGAGTTATTACAAAACCTAGTAATCATTACCTATAAATATACAATATAGAAGGTATACTCTTATCTCCCATTTGTACTATAAGCAATGAATGTTATCAGTTATAGATTGTTATCTTGTTGTACTATTAATGAACACGAATTACTATCACATAGCGTACATATTTCACTTATAGTTATTTTACATTTTATAGTTTACTTACACTTATATTAGTTAAATAACTATCAGTAGTTGTAATGATTTCCCACTAAGTTCGTAATATGCTACTTTTTTGTAAAGTACATTTATAGTTCTTTACAGTATACGTCACGCTGTTTTGACATCTACAAATATACGTTATTTTAATTATTTTGTTTGTAATACTGAAAGTAGGAAAGTAGACCCTAAATCATTTTGGTTAAAATTATATGTGAATTGTTTTAAATATATTTATATATTGTATAATATATATTTGTAAACAATATTCATAATATATATATATGTTGCACTAAAGTATAGAGATGCAGCATTTGATAATGACCATAACACGAAAGAAAATAAACCATTTACCGTACACAGTAAAGGACAAGTAAATTACATGTACTTGCAAGTAATCAAATAAAGAAAACGTATTCAAGTTTTGTTTTCTAAATGGGAGGAGCTAAGTATGAAAAGGGAAGAACTCAAGATAAATGAATATATTTAAGTTTATAATCAATTTTATTAATACATAATGTGATACATTTTAAATATATATTACTGACCAAATATATTATAAAGGACAAAATAATAATAATGATTAATTAATGATAATAAATTTATATTATTATTTATATTATTATTATTATTATTATTAATATTTATGTTAATATATTATTCTAAATATATGTATATATATAAGGTAGGTATACCTATATGCAAAATATAGGTATATAAACGTATTATTAATAACCATTATTATTAGTAAGATAATTAAAGAACACTTAATAATAACGCATAATAACATAAGCGAATATATATATATGTATGTATATAATAATATAGTAATATATTATTATTTCTTATGCATCAATCAATATAACTAGATATTATATAATTATTCGCAATAAGTGCATTGTATCGTTGTATATTGTCATTAGTTACAAATCATATACAAATAAACACGCATAAAACACATACGTATATATATATATATGATGACGGGGATAGTGATGACGATGATGATGATGAAGAAGAAGTAAAGTTTATTAGAAACAGTTACGAAGTGATAACAATCCTCATATATGATACCTATAGGTGCACGCACAATTAATAATAAAAAATAAAGCAAAAAAAAGAGCAAAAAACGAACGAATAAAAGTAGTATTAGTAACACCAGAAGATAAACACTAGTATGCGATAAATAGTATGAGGTAAATAGTATGCGGTAAAAATGCAGATAAAATGTGAATAAAAAGCTGATAATACGAGGAAATTATGCAGAGTGAAGATGGTTGCGGATGAGTAAATGAGATATAAACTGGAAGTTGATCGAGTAATAGGTGTTAGTATGACTTAGGGTGTAGGCCATGTGTGCTGGGAGGAGTGGGCGAATATGTATATACATATATGAATATATTTTGAATGAGGTTAACAATTCTAACAGTAAATCTAGTAAGTCTAGTACCGATGTTACTGATGTTACCTATTTAAGTATGTTTACCATTAAGGACATTATTTTAGAAATTAGTCATTTATTAAAACATGTAGGGGAAAGTCTCCGATTACCGACCCCTAAATGATTATTTGTACATATAACTTATTCAATATTAAATATATTTAATTGAAATTTTGTAATTAGGGTAATATTATGGCAATGTATAATGTGGCTATTTTAAATATTGGATATAATTATATTTGCAAGAATAAACAGGGGATCGGTAATCGGATACATGTGAATAATACCGACCCCCTTCTCCCATACTGACCCCCTAAAATAATCGTTGTATAAATAAGTGTAGTATTATAATATCCAATAAAAAGAGTTGATATACATACATATAATTAATTATAACATACACGCAATTTATTTGTATTGAATTTATGTTTTAATAGTAATATTAAATTTAAATTTAAACTTTATAGTAATTATATTAAAAGAGTGTATATTATTATTTAATATTTATTTATCAATCAGTATGTATATAATCAACTGCAGTTCCATGGAATCAAGAATCCTAAATCTATATCAATGATACACAAACAACTTACGACATATTTTAAAGTAAAATACTGATCTATTTTTATTGGATACAGTAAATCACATGGGGTCGGTATTAGGGTAATTTAGGGGGTCGGTAATAGGAAATTCATATAGGTTGCTATTATTAAGATATATTGGTTAATAGTTATACAAATTAAATTATTTTTATAAAAGTTATAAATATTGTATTGATCTACAATATTATCTGAAGTATTATGTTTTCTTTTAATTAATAAAGTATTTACAATGATTTAAAAAAAGTTATTATTCAAATATTTAAAAAGTAAAAACAAAATATTTCATTTTATCAAATAACAATTGTAGGATTGAATATTTTTTAAAACAAAATACTTATTCATATTTAGTATTAAATTACTAACATTTCATATATATATAATTTTTTGATATCTTATAGTTACTGAGATACGAGAAGGGGTTGGTATTAGGATGGGGTCGGTAATCGGAGAATGTCCTCTATTCAATCACTAGCTGAAGGTATTTACTCAAATGTTTTAATAAAAAGCTAAAGTTATTCCACTAATAAAATCTGGAGACAAATCATTTTCTGAGAATTACATACATATATCCTTAACCTTACAGTCATATATTTCAAAAATATTTTAGAAACTAATTAAAAGCAGGATTTAAAATTTGTTAAATACATTTATAAATGTATATTATAATATATTAATATATTAAATGATAAACAATATGGTTTCACAAAGAATTTGTCTATATCTGATGAATTGTCTGATATATTAAAATCAGTTATGAATCAGTTAGAAACGTTATTTATTTTATGTATAAAGTAAGATGATATGGCTTTACTGATTTGTGATTTGTAGAATTATTGATGATTGATAAACGCTAGAAGGTTTTCAAGAGAATGTACACGGCGATATGATCTGTAAGTTTTGTATAGAGATTGCTTGAATTTAATAAGGGAGCTTTAATAACCCTTAATAAGCTAAGATGTAAATCATTGACATATATTATTAGAGAGACATCGTAGATAGAAGTGTGGTATATTTATCAATTAGAAGAGTTAGAGTGACATTTAGTGATTCGAGAGATATGGATAATTATAGGAAAATTGATACAAGTTCCGAGGAGAATTGAGGAGTATTAATAGATTGAATTGTTCTATAACGAATAACTGTATTGAATAAAGAAGGAATAATGGAAGAATAAATCTAAAGCTTATGATGAAATGATGTGCAAGCTGACCCGATGATATGCAATCAATTATACAATTACACGAGATCTGTTGGCAATGCATTGTTCACCTCGTGAGGTCGAGGGAATTCCCAGAAGTAGAACAATAGAAAATAGATAATGAATTCATGTCGTGAGAGTCAGTACGATAATTCTAACTCGAGTGAGGATCGAGTGAAAGTTATACTTGAAGTTACCAATACATATATATATATATATATATATATATATATATATTAATGTAATTTACACTATTTATAATTAATGTATTAGTAATTGTTAGTAATATTATTAATTTGCAATCAATAAACCATCCATATATTTATATATAGATATATATATATATACCCGATACATATTAACGCAGATCTCGGCTAGATACTAGGAAATCTATTTATGTTACAACAAAGCGACTGGATTACGGGCTACGTCTATTTCACATCCGTAGCTGCTATTATTATTACTGTCTATATATAGATGTTATTATATATATATATATATATATATATATATATATATATAATTAAACGTCACTGCAGTAAGGTACCTAATACTGATGACACGTGCTATCTTTAGACATGCGCGTCGCTTATACCGAGTAATCCCACGCGTTCACACATATGTGTATACGTCGTACGGATGGTCGTAATACGCGGCGCATGAACGTACACTGTCGTACAGTGTATGTCGTATACAGTGTAATACAGGACACACACACATACACACATATGTATATATATATATATAAATAGATATATATATATATATATATATATATATATAAATATATATATATATATATATATATATATAAATATATATATATATATATAAAGTAATACAATAACTTAATAATGGTTAAGCATACTATGATGCGTACGTTCACATGTTCAGGTGTGCGTGTGGTGGACATTGTTCTCTCTCTCTCTGTCACTCTACCAGTAATTCTAGATGTGCCGGTTGGGCTCATTAGCTAAAGGCATATATTCGTGTTTTATTTCTCGTACAGTAAAGACGTGTTTCTTCAATTGACTAATTTCTATAGAATCAATATCTATTGAATTGCATTTCTATTGAATTTCGTTTGCCTGTGTATTATATACACAGTGTCTATGCATTACTATTTTGCTATACATGAAGTTATATGCACTTGATATTACAATTACATCCCGACTGTGATTGTCTCCCGAGGATCTCCCCTGGGTGTCTGCTCTATAGGTAGTCGGATCTACCTACCTTAGGTACAAGGTTAGCTACCTTTTCGCTACATACATAGACTGCTGTGTTCTATTGTCTATAGGAAGTTCGTCTAAGATGGATAAAAAGCTATGCATGCAGTGTGACAAGCCTTCGAGCACCGGTACATCAATTTCCTGTGGCTATTGCTCAACTGACCTTCATTTTGAATGTCTACGATCGTATGGAGTTACGTCGATAGTATGGAACGGAACTAACCCATCGAAATATGGCTTGTCGTTATTTAATTCTTCTTATATTAAATTTGTATGCAAGAATTGTAAGCATTTATGTAACAATTCTGTCATTAATGATAATAATTCAGCCAGTGTTAACTCAGAAAAGATTATTGTAGAGCTTAATTCTCTTAAAAGTCAATTTAACTTACTTAGTGATAAGATATCTGAGCTCACCACTAATCTCCCAAGTGTTGATTTACTATCTAATGCTATATCATCCCTCCCAGATACTATTATTAAATCTACTAATAAATCCTTTTCTGATATTGTTAAATCTAGTCTACCAAAATCATCGTCATCATCCATGCCACATGTATCTTCTCCATCATCCTTGATAAACCAATCATCCAATTCTACCTCATTCATTGTCATTGAACATATAAAACCCGTTAATAGAAATATTTCATACATTAAATCATTATTTAACTATCTAAATATTGATCCTAATTCTATTACTAATTTCTCTTTTCGTTCGCATTTTGCAAATATCACCCTTTCCTCGCCTTGTATATCAGACTCACTTATTAATTCAAATAGTAAGCTTATCTCGTCTAACTATGAATCACTCTACATTCGCCCATATATTGATGCTTCGCTTCTAAAACTAAAGCGTATCTACTTCCATGCATCAAAATCTTCTCTAACAGATCTTAGATGTGTTTTTAATAAATCATCTAGCACTTATCAACTTCGTCCTATTATTCAATCTAGTGAATCATCTACTAGTCGCATTGACTGGAAATGCAAGACATTTATACCAGATGAAAAATTGCTTTCCATCTGGAGTAAATCTTTTGATGAATATTGTAAGGTTACAGAGTAATATTAGTGACAATAGTGATAATAATAGTGACAATAGTGACAATAGTGATAATAGTAATAATGCCAATTTATGACTATCTAATCTTAAGGTTAATGACAATAGTAATAACAGAAATATTTATTGTACTTTATTCAATGCTAGATCCATCAGAAATAAAAGTGATTTTATTAACCAATTTATTATTGACTCTAAATGTGATATTGTCGCTATAACTGAAACATGGCTTACAGATAATGACTCAACTATTCCTGATGTTGTTGTTCCTAATGGCTATAATATGATCTGCCACAATAGAGGCACTTCGCGGGGTGGTGGTATTGCAATAATTTACAATTCTCATTTTAATATTAAAAATAATATCTTACCTAACTTTACATCTTGTGAAGCTATCTCATATCGTCTTCTTAACACATCTAGTTTTATTGACATTATTCTCATATATCGTCCTCCATCTTCATCTTTTGTTACTTTTTTATCTGAAATTTCAATTATTTTTGATTCAATCTCAATCAGCAATTGTATCATTCTTGGTGATATTAATATTCAATTAAATAAAACATCTTATCAATCTAATTCGTTTAATGACCTATTATTTAGTAATTCTATGCATCAGCATATTACTTTTCCCACTCACACTAGTGGTAATACTATCGATGTAATTATCTCCCCTTCTGACTCTTCTTTAATCTCTAGTACTAATCAAAGTCTACTTATATCTGACCATTTTGCCATTAATTTCACTCTATCTTTCCCGGTTCCCTTGGATCAATCTTTTATCAGAAATTATAGAAATATATCTAGCATTAATATTAAAGAATTCATGAAATCTACTTTTATTCGGCTAAATCATCTCACATCACACTCACTATATATCGAACCTTCATTCGATGATCTCAATACTTCACTCAAGTTATCCCTTGACTTCCATGCCCCTCTTAAAATTTCTAAAACAAGAAAGATATTTCATCAGTCATGGTTTGGCTCTGAATTATCAACTCTTAAAAGGAAATTACGATCATATCAATTGAAGTTTTCTCGATCTAAATCACTGAATGATTTACAGTCCTTTAAAATGTATCGTAACATTTATCGTAGGAAATTATCTAATGTAAAATCTTTATTTTTTATTAATAAATTTCGTGATTTTGGAATCAACTCTAAACAGTCTTTTAAACTAGCTTTTTCTCTAATTGGCAAGAATAAAATTAAAAAACTTCCAGATTTACCTGAAAATGTACTTTTCTCATCATTTTCTAGTTTTTTCATACAAAAAACAAAAAGTATCATAAATAATCTACCTCCTATGAGTAATAATTGCCAACCATCTTTATGTAAACATTTTTCATCATTTCACTGGTCCTGCTTTTCGCTTCCTAATCCTCTTGAAATCCAAACATTAATTATGTCCATTAAATCGCCATCCCCTCTAGATCCTATTCCTCTTACATTACTACGTTCTTCTATTTCATACTTGATAATTCCTATTACTAATATTTTTCGCTCATCGCTTATCTACTCAGTTGTTCCTCCAAGTATGAAACAAGCATATATTACTCCAATTATTAAGAAGTCTACTCTTGATTCCTCTATTCTATCTAATTATCGTCCAATTTCTCAACAATCATCCCTTTCTAAAACTCTTGAGCGCATTGTAAGTAAACAATTAGTTCATTATATAACTTCTAATTCGATAGCTGATCCTTTACAAAGTGCTTATCTTCCTAATCGTGGAACGGAAACAGCGCTTAATTTGATTTTTAATCATATAATACTGTCGCTTGACAACAAAATGCCATGCTACTTAGTATTACTTGATCTATCTAGTGCTTTTGACACTCTGGATCATACAATTTTATCATGTCGGCTTAAAGAGATAGGTATTCATGGACAGGTGCATAATTGGTTAATGTCTTTTGTAACATCTCGTTTTTCATCAATTAAGATTAATAACAAATTTTCAAAATCATTTATGCACACTCATGGTGTTACTCAAGGATCTGTTCTGGGCCCAATACTTTTCTTGATTTATATATTACCTGTTTCTTCTATTTTTTAAAAATATCCTTACATTCACTATCATCTATATGCTGATGATTTACAGCTTTATACTTCCTTTCCTCAATCTACTGATCACGCTATAATCCAATACAACATTAAAAACTGTATTACTGATATACAAAATTGGTTCACTAGTAATTCATTATCCTTAAATGTCTCAAAAACTGATACTATTTTATTCTCTAAAATACCTTCAATTGTTAAAATAACTGATAGTTTTCTTGCCACGCTGCCTTTATCTAATAAAATCACAACACTCGGTATAACAATTGACTCTATTATGAAATATGACAGTCACATTCTTAATGTTATTCGTACTGCTAATTTTTATTTATATAATATACATAAGGCTCGTGCTAAGCTCTCCTTTGATATCACTAAATCACTTATATATTCATTGGTTTTTAGTATATTCGACTACTGTAATTCACTTTTTGTTTTTGTCCCTGATAATATGATAAAATTCGAAAAAATTCAAAGGAGAGCTGTTCGTGTTTTATATAAAATTAAAAATAATATAAATACTAATACGGGTAGTAACTATATATCTATATCACATATTATGTTAACCCTTGGTTGGCTCAGATATCGTGATCTTTGTAAACTAAAATTGTTATGTTTAGCTCATAAATCTATCTACACGGGTGAACCTAAGTATCTGGCTGAATTATTATCAATTGCTACCAGTAACAGACCAAGACGGGATTGCCATGCAATGAAACTTGTTATGCCTCATACAAATTCATGTTTTGGTAACTCTGCTTTTTCTGTTGCGGTACCAACTCTATGGAATTTACTTCCGAATATTATTCGTACGACAACTTCTCGATCTCAATTCAAAAGTAGACTCTTTAAACATTATTTAGTAAAATGAATATATATTTTGCGATTATTGTTATCTTCGTTTATATGTTATATTATTATATTATTATTATTATTATTATTATTGTTATGACGTCGAAAAATGATTTTCATTTATGAAGTCTTTAAACAAATAAATAAATATATGTGCACGCGCACGTGTGTGCGTGCACACTTATGTCACGCGCACGCACACATGTGTGCGCGTGTGTGTGTCGGGTTGTAATCACGCCACATTAATGTGGGCCCCTGTAACATTAATGTAGGCCCCTGTTACATTATCATATATCATAATGAATACACCTAGATCGCGTGCTGATTATCAAATAGATCACAATAGCAAGGTGCATACTGTACGAGAACACGAACCTATAGTTTTATAAACAGTAAGCTGTTTCATTAATGCAATACTTATATATAGTTAATTATTTATTTGATCCATAATGGAAAGTTTATAACTTTCTTTCTATTTTAAATTCTTATTAATTCAAAATAAAAATATATTTCACATTTTTAACTAATATTGATATATTTGATATATAGAACGATATAATAGTTAATTATATAAAATATTATGAATGAACAAATAAAATAAATTATTATAAACGTAATGAAGTAAGTCCAGTAGGATAAAGTTCACAATCTAATATGATTATAAATCAATATATTATATAATAAATGTATTATATTAATAATATATTATATAACTTCTGTTAAAATTCCTAGATAATTATTTCCATATTTCAACTAAATCAAAATATGTACATATAATTAAGACTATGTTATTACGTATTCTATTATGTTAATCATTATGTTAATCATGATGTTATATATATGAATGAATTCAGTTTATAGACAAAGTCTAAGGAGGATCAGTGAAAGCGATTAGCTTTATTGATTCGAAACCTCCTAACAGTATGTGCAATGTCAAATCATCATTTCCATTCAAATAAAATAATAAAATAGAAATAATGATAAACATAATAATAAAATCATATTAATATAAAAAAAACAATGAAATGATTAAATAAAAGGTTAATCACATACGAAAATAATAAAATTTAAAATTAGAAACAAAGATAAAATATAAAATTACAATAATAAAGGAGATATAAATAAAGTTGATACAGATTATAAAAATAAAAGTTGTGATTCGTGAATAGGCATTCAAAGTTAAATTGTAAAGAAAGAGAAAATTAAATAATTTGTACTATCAATATGACATATAATTTAATACTGTTTAAATAAAAACTAAAATTAAAACTGTTAAAGAAATAATTGATTATTATATAATAAGCATAAAAATGTAATAGGTTAATATCGCGATAGTGTAATATGAAAAAAAAGAAAAATGAAGATAAAATAATATACAATAAATTAAATAATTTTTTTAGATTTTGTTTTAATACTGTAATGTAAACATGTTTATAATTTTAATACTGTTTTTTTTTTAAGATTATAATACTTTTATAATTTTTATATTTTTTAATACTGTTTAATTTGTAATAGTTTATTTTGAATACTGTTTATAATTTAAATTTTGTAATACTGTTTATAATAAAAATGTGTAAATTTTGTAATACTGTTTATAATAAATATGTGTAATTGTTTTAGAATGATTAAAAAAAAGATGTTTGCCAAAATTATAATAATTAATATTTATTAAAAAATTAACAATACTGTTTAATAAAAAATGATTTTAATACTTTCTTCAGTTTTAAAGTATGAGTAATTGTATTAGTTTTTAAAATATTATTAAACATTATTAAATTATAAAGTTTAGGTCCTTTGAAAAATATTGTATTTTGGAATCTATTGGTTTTCATAAGTGGTAAAATAAATTTGGTTTTATTTCTATTAAATTTAAAATAATCAGTTATATCGTTAACATATTTATTATTTAAAAGATTATATATAATTAAAATATTTCTAAAAGTTATAAGATCATCAAGTTTTAAAATGTTACTATTATAAAATAAAATTGATGTATGCGATAATCTTATTAATGGTAATTTTGAATTGTCAATAATCTTTTTATTAATTATTCTTATTATTTTTTTTTTGTGATAAATTTAATATATTTAAATTAGAATTATAAATATTACCCCATATTTCAATACCATATGTTAAATTAGATAAAAACAAAGAGTTGTATAATAAAATCAAATTTTTAATATTTAAATATGATAACCTTTTAATTAAGTATATTATTTTTGAAAGTTTCATATTTAAATTATCAATATGTATATTAAATGATAATTTTGTATCTAAATACAAACCCAAAAATTTATAGTTATCTACAATATCAATTTTTATATTGTCAATTGTTATATCATTAGTCAGTTTAGTATTAAAATATGGAAGTATTTTAGTTTTTTGTATATTAAGTTTTAAATTATTTATATCGAACCAATATTTTAATTTATCCATATATATTTGAAGTAATTTTGTTAGTTCAACATCACTATTAGCGTAAACTGTTAGTGATGTATCGTCAGCATATAAATTTAAATTAATATTATTCACATTTTTAAAAACATTTGGTAGGTTATTTATAAAAATTATAAAAAATAAGGGCCCCAGAACAGAACCTTGAGGAACCCCGTACTTAACATATTTAGTATTCGATAATGAATTATTTATTTTTGTGGTAAATGTTCTGTTATTTAAATAACTTTTTATTAAATTATATATATTTCCTCTTATTCCATATATTTCAAGTTTTTTTAATAATAATACATGATCAACAACATCGAAAGCTTTTTTCAGATCAAGAAAAATTGTTGCAATTTTTTTATGTTCACTATTTTTTTGTAGAATATAAAGCTGAATGTTTAAAAGCGATATCGTTGTATTAGATTTTGGAATAAAACCATATTGATTCTTATTTATTATTTTATGTTTAATTATGAAATTGGATAATCTATTATATATAATTTTTTCAAATATTTTACTAATTTGTGGTAAAAGTGCAATTGGGCGGTAATTAATAATATTTTTATTATCATTATTTTTAAATAGTGGTTTTATAATTGATTTTTTCATATCGGTTGGAAATAGTCCAGTTACAATACTATTATTAAATATATGATTTATAGGATATAAAATACAATTAATAATCTGTTTTATCAATGACATATCATAATTATTTACATCCATGGATACTTTAGATTTCATGCTATTAGTAACGTTAATTATTTCACTATTGGTAATAGGTATGACATAAAAACTATATGGATTATATATTAGTAATTTTAAATCATTGTTACTACTATTATGTATTGTATTCACAATATTTTCACCAATATTAGAAAAATAGTTATTAAAATATTCGCATTGATCTTTTTCATTATGTATTTCAATACCATTGTAAATAAATATATTTGGAAAGTTATTATATTTTTTATTAATTAGTTTATTAATTATTTTCCAATTATCACTTTGATTATTTTTAGAAAATAATTCATTATAATATTTATTTTTTTGAAATTTTAAATGTTTGATTAATTTATTTTTTATTTTTTTATATCTCATTAGCGCAATTTGACATTTATGTTTTTTATAAAATGAAAACAGTTTATTCTTTTTTTTAATGGCATTTTTAAGTTTATTTGTAATCCAAGGATTAATATAATCGTTTTTTATATTTGTATGTATTAAAGGACAATGTTTATCCATTAGAAAATTTAACTTTTTAATAAAACATGAGTAATAATGTAAAGGGTCATTACTTACAATTTCATTTTGCCAATTTATAATATTCAATTCTTTTTTCAAATCATTGATATTTTTTTTATTTCTAATGTATGGTTTAGTATTAGTATTATGTACATTTGTATGTTTAAAATTAAAAATAAAAAATAAAATAGAGTGATCTGTTATATCAGATTCTATAATACCGCTAGTTAATATATTTTTACTATTAGTTATGATATTATCTATTAATGTATTTGTATTTATTGTTGTACGGGTATATATATTAATAATGGACGAGAGACCTAATTGAGTTAGTATATAATTAAAATTTTGTGTAGTATTTGAATTTTTTGAAAAGTCTATATTAAAATCTCCGCATAGAAATATATCTTTATTAATATAATTTGAAAATAAATTAAAAATTAAATCATTGAATACAGTAGTATCACTATCAGGCGAGCGGTATATAGCAGATAAAATATTGTGTTTTTTTGATTTTTCATCTATTATTTGAATAGAAACAATATCAATTGAATCTGTAATTTAAATAGATAGATTATCAATTATTGATGTTTTATACATTTTTTTTTTTTTTTTTTTTTTTTAATTTTTTTTAATCTATTTATATACATACATACGTATATATAATATATACATATATATATATATATATATATATATAAAAATAGCATTATATATATATATATATAAATAGATTTATATATAATGAGTAATACATTTAAATGCCTGCGTATAATATCCATTACCGATATCATTAACACTATACATATAACATCAGCAATTATATCACTACGTATTTACATCGGAAACCAAATTATCAACACCATTATATGTACGTTATAAACAAGTAGCATAATCTACATCAACATCAACATCAACATCAACATCAGCATCAGCATCACCACCATCATCATCGTCATTAACAATATTCATCAACATCATATAAATGAATATATATATATATATATATATATATATATATATATATATATTAATATATATATATATACATTTATATATATATATATATATTCATTTATATATGTTATATATATAAATGTATATACTCCATATTAGTTGATATTGACTTTAAAATAGCATCGTATTGTAGAATCAAGTTTATTAATAATACATATTCTATAATGCTATAAAATATTCTGTAAGGCTTGTAATCGTTTTAATGATGTATCACTTTATAGACTCTTTCTTCGTGTACTACTAATGCAAACCCTTTGAGGCACTGCTATCTATTCTAGTATCATCTTCATCTTGCAATTTATATAGTACGTAGTTTTATGAAATAAATAAGTCCTGCGTAGACAATGGCACAATAGTTACTGATAATATCATTAAACAATATCATTAAATAATATCACTAAATAATATCATTAAATAATATCTCTAAATAATATCACTAAACAATATTACTAAATAATATCATTAAACAATATCACTAAATAATATCACTAAACAATATCACTAAATAATATCACTAAACAATACCATTAAACAATATCATTAAACAATATCATTAAACAATATCACTAAACAATATCATTAAACAATATCATTGAACAATATCACTAAACAATATCATTAAATAATATCACTAAATAATATCACTAAATAATATCACTAAACAATATCGCTAAACAATATCACTAAGCAATATCATTAAACAATATCATTAAACAATATCACTAAACAATATCACTAAACAATATCACTAAGCAATATCATTAAACAATAAATTCCTTTAAATCAGACGCTCACATATTAAGTCTAAAATGGTCAAACTAAAATGCTATTAATACATCTCATAATACCAGGGATCTCTCATATAAACCTTAACATTATAAATTCCAAATACGCGATTAATGCGACTACTGAATATTAAAATCCGTTGAAAACTCTTAAATGAGTATTTTTTAGCATAAAAATTCAATAATATCGATACAAATATTCTTTTCATTTGATCTATAGATTCAAGACTAGTCGCTAGATATATATTAAAAGAGAAATGGACCAGTAACATATGTTACCTTTGCAAAACATATCATATGTACACAGTCAGTCATTACAATGTAATAATTACTATCTAAAGATAAATTTTAATTTTAATTTAAATTATGATGACACTAGATTCTAGTATCATATCATATCTTTAACATTTATATTTAAATAATTTGTGAATATAAAATATAAAGTGTACGTTGACAAAATGTAACTATTATAAATTATCTACTTTTCTAAAATTTCTATATATAATTATTATATTTGTAGGTGTATTAATGTCTTAAATGATTATTTAAATGAAATTGTATTCAATAACTTAAGTTATTAATTATTATTAAGTACAAGTAAAACGTAATGAATTAGGTACATGTATACATGTATTAATATATCACAAGTCACGTGTTAAGCTTTACCTTTAATACTTTCTTAACCAATAATATCAAATTTGCGCTTTATGTGTATCTAAAAAATACTATATTTCTTCAAATTATCTATATTTATAAAATGCCAATATAATTCGTAAATTAAATCAATTCGGAAATGTATTTCATAAAAACCTGTTTAATTATTATTGAATCTCCTGCGTGGACTATGCTATGACAATATATTCATCTATAGTAGTATACGACTTCAATGTAGGACATTAATAATTAGTAATATTATTAGATAATTCCTTCTTCTTATTTAATATTTAATAATAATAGTAATATATCCATTAACCTATTAAAACATAAACTTAAGTTTCTGAGCTTAGCGCAAAAGATGCATATTTCCTGAATTACGTGTCAATAGTTTATAGGATTATTTATTCTAAACACCCCAATATATCTTATATGTGAAGTATATATTTGTCACATATCTCTTTACTTTGACAAGTTAAATTTACAATATGAATGATACTAACATTCTTAGTAGCTATTTAATTCCACTTCACCTATGATTCGTAATCAGCTTTATAGCTTGGAATTACTTATATTTCAGATACATTTCTATTTTTAAATATGTGATTTATTTTATATATTTCTTAAGTATATTTTATAATTAAAATTTATTTAATTTGAATTACGACATTTATATAACACTAGATTTAAATAATAATTAATAATACACCTAGTAATAATAATATTAGAAATTGATAAAAAACTTGTTGACAATAAAAGAACAATATCGCAATTTTACATTTAAACAATATCCAAGCGTATTGTTTCCAGGAGGTAGCACAACAATTATGTATTTATTTAATGTCCTTAATGCCCTTAATGTCCATCAACGGATAAATGTAATGTAAACATTTCGTATCGTGGCCATCTTTTATTTTCCTAAGCTAACAAGTGAAAGTAAACCTGCAGGTAATCGTAAATGGGACGTCAATATGGGATATAGAACATCACTTTGCCGTCGCTATATAATTGGTGAGTCATCATATATATATATATCAATGATGACTCACTCTAAATATATGTAATCGCACACGTAAGCAGCTTAATATATAATTAAATATATATGTAAATTGTATTCCACTAAATTAGTCTATTTAGTATGTAGAGTATTAAGAGTATGTCGATTTACTAATATTATATATATATATATATATATATATTATATATATACACATACATATATATATATATATATATAAATATAGTCTATACACATACATATAATATGCTGAGTGGCACACCACTTATTTAAGAATAATAAACCATTATAATGGTCTCCTATAATGCAGAGGTATATTACTAGAGTCACGATTGCACTGTTTTCTATGCAATGCACCTTACTTACTGATGTTTATATTATCAATACTATTATGATTAATAAAGTGCATTACTATATGATATGGTACCTAGATATATGTATAACCATAGAGAACGAAGTGACTTCGTTCTCTATGTGTATAACAATGAAGATATTCACGCAATGACATAGTGAGTGCAAAGAAAGAAAACTTGCTTTATTTAGATATTTCAGTGAATCTTAAGCGTCACGATAACACATGCAAAGCTTATCATATTATTGATATACTCAATGTTAGGTTTAACGTCAGATGCATACTGACAGATACATACTGACAGATACATACTGATAGATACATACTGACAGATACGTACTGACATATACATACTGACAGATACATACTGCCAGATATATACTGACAGATACATACTGACAGATACATACTGACAGATGTATACTGACAGATACATACTGACATATGCATATTGACAGATACATACTGACAGATACATACTGACAGATACATACTGACAGATATATACTGACAGATACATACTGACAGATACATACTGATATATACTTACTGACAGATGTAAACTGACAGATATATACTGACAGATCCATACTGACAGATACATACTGACAGATGCATACTGACAGATACATACTGACAGATAAATACTGACAGATGCATAATGACAGATGTAAACTGACAGATATATACTGACATATGCATACTGACAGATACATACTGACAGATGCATACTGACATATACATACTGACAGATACATACTGCCAGATATATACTGACATATACATACTGACAGATACATACTGACAGATGTATACTGACAGATACATACTGACATATGCATATTGACAGATACATACTGACAGATACATACTGACAGATACATACTGACAGATATATACTGACAGATACATACTGACAGATGCATACTGACAGATACATACTGACAGATGCATACTGACAGATACATACTGACATATACATACTGACAGATGCATAATGACAGATGTAAACTGACAGATATATACTGACAGATGCATACTGACAGATACATACTGACAGATGCATACTGACAGATACATACTGACAGATACATACTGACAGATGCATACTGACAGATATATACTGACATATACATACTGACAGATACATACTGTCAGATACTTACTGACAGATACGTACTGACAATGCAACTAGACTTATGATCTACATAATTGTTGTTTTAATGTTGATCTTCATGGTATATGTATCCATCAGAATTTTATGTAAATATTACATTCGATTCAAGCATTTTTCACCGTATATTTATATATATATATTATTTAATAATATATTTTAATTAACATAACAAATAAAATTATATTATATTAAAATATAATAGCATAGTACCCAGAAATATTTGTTTGACAACATATGAACATATTATGAACATAATATGTTCATATTAATATGTTGACAAATAAATATTTTTATGAAAATTATATTTTGTAACGTGATAATACGTTATGCTGGAACATGGATATATCCTATATTTATATTATTTTTATCTTATCTCTCGTTATTAAATGTTATTATATATATTTGCTATTGGGTATAATTCCTAAAGTTTTATATATAAATACATATATTAGTTTAAGTAATTTAATTTTAACTAATTATATATTGTGTGTGAAATTAATTAAAAGTTAATGTAATTTCCTTAATCCTACAATATACATTTTAAATATATTTTATAATTGTATAGTTATTTCTATTATTAAATTAATAACAATTTAGTTATATTTACCGACACAACATTTACTTATTTGCTAAATTTAATTTGGGTTTAATTTGGGTTTAACAAAATGATATATATAACTATTAATAGTTAAACTATTATATATTTATTATTATATGGTAATATACATGCTAATTGTATTATAGAAACTATTATTAATTTATATTTATAATTTATTGGAATCTTAATATTATAAATAAATATTCAATTACCATATGACCTAAAGTGTTTGAAATCCCTGTCACTATTTAAATATAAACTCTCCACGCACCTATTAACATTGTAACCTACTCTCCCTTTTCCTTCATTTTTATTGTACTCTATTTATTATTTTTTTCCTTCTGATGACGTCCATAACCACCACATGATTTTGTAGTCAAAATATTTTAAAAATAAAATAAAAAAATTACTACAATATGTTATAATTAACATTTATATATTAAGTAAATTATGAATATTTAACATAATAAGATTGTTGAGATTATTATATATAATTGATTAAATCATCAACTATGTGTAATAACGTATTAAACTATTAAAGTACATTACGCTACAAACCTGTCACTCATACACATGTGTGTTTATAGTATAATAGTTTAGAATGTAATTTGTTAAATGTATTTATAAGATTTTAATATCGAAAACGAATAAACATTTACAATAAATAAACTAGAGGGTAGGTAACTATGAGGTAGGTAACTTGACGTAGGTAACTATGGGGTAGGTAACCTGAGAGTAGGTAACTAGAGAATATATAACTAGGGGTAGGTAACTAGGGGGTAGGTAACTAGGGGGTAGGTAACTAGGGGTTAGGTAACTAGGGGGTAGGTAACTAGGGGGTAGGTAACTAGGGGTAGGTAACTAGAGAGTAGGTAATTATGGGGTAGGTAACTAGGGGGTAGGTAACTAGGGGGTAGGTAACTAGAGAGTAGGTAACTAGAGAGTATGTAACTAGGGGGTAGGTAACTAGTAGGTAGGTAACTAGGGGGTAGGTAACTAAGGGGTAGGTAACTAAGGGGTAGGTAACTAAGGGGTAGGTAACTATGGGGTAGGTAACTATGGGGTAGGTAACTAGTGAGTAGGTAACTAGGGGGTAGGTAACTAGGGGGTAGGTAAATAGGGGGTAGGTAACTAGGGGTTAGGTAACTAGGGGTTAGGTAACTAGGGGTTAGGTAACTAGGGGGTAGGTAACTAGGGGGTAGGTAACTAGGGGTAGGTAACTAGAGAGTAGGTAACTATGGGGTAGGTAACTAGGGGGTAGGTAACTAGGGGGTAGGTAACTAGGGGGTAGGTAACTAGAGAGTAGGTAACTAGAGAGTATGTAACTAGGGGGTAGGTAACTAGGAGGTAGGTAACTAGGGGGTAGGTAACTAGAGAATATATAACTAGGGGTAGGTAACCAGAGAGTATATAACTAGGGGCTAGGTATCTAGGGGGTAGGTAACTAGGGGGTAGGTAAATAGGGGGTAGGTAACTAGGGGTTAGGTAACTAGGGGTTAGGTAACTAGGGGTAGGTAACTAGGGGTAGGTAACTAGAGAGTAGGTAACTAGAGGGTAGGTAACTAGGGGGTAGGTAACTAGGCGTAGGTAACTAGGGGGTAGGTAACTAAGGGGTAGGTAACTAGGAGGTAGGTAACTAGGGGGTAGGTAACTAGGGGGTAGGTAACTAGGGGGTAGATAACTAATCTATTTATAATATATGTAAAAACGTATGTATAAAGTTATTATTATAACTTTAATATAATATACCTATATAATATATATATATATATGTTTATATATATATATATATATATATATATATTATATACCTATATATAAATAAAAAAATATAAATAATATCAGATTTGGAAATTGCCTGGGTGAAGGAAGAAGCAGAGCTTATCGATTCTTCACCCATTTAAGATTACGAGGAGAACAAATTATATATGAATATTAAAATAATTATTAAATTTATTAAAAGTAATCAATTATTAAAACTAATCATCAACTCATAAAGCATTAACATCCATAGTTTATCAACTTTCCGAATGTGGGTTATCAAGTCCAAAACCTTAGGGAATATACTTTAGTCAACGAAATATAAAAAAAACAAATTCCATCAATATTCTACTACCTCTTAAATATAAATATATAAATTAAATAAAAGAAAAAATTAATTAAAAACAATACAATTATAAATAGTAAATAATTTATAAGTTTATTTTTTTTATAAAGAGCAAAACATAATTTAGATAATATATTAAACATAGAATATTATTATTATAAAGTCCTTGTATTCTATTAAAAAAATATATATATTTAAAATAGATAAAAAAATAATAAAACTATATTAAAAAAGTATATTAAACTAAATAATATGAAAAAAAACTATACAATCAAATAAAACCTTTTATTAAAAAAAAATAAAAGTAAAAATTAGAATAATAATAATAATAATAATAATAATAATAATAATAATAATAATAATAATAATAATAATAATAATAATAATAATAATAATAATAATAGTATTATAACAATATTTTAAATAAGTCATTTTAAAAGTAAATTATATTATAAATTGGATAAAAGTTAAATAAAATTATGTCATGAGTCAGCTAATAGTTAAAAGTCATATAAATTAATTTAAAAATTAATAATATTATTATTTTCATAAGCCAAATTAAAAGTTAAAAATATAAATTTAAAAGGACAATTAAAAATGTAATGGTAACTATTCAATTAATATTTTTTTAAAGTTCTTTTAAATAAATTGAAATTAACATATGTCTTATGGAATAATCTAAGTTATCCCATAGTCTAGGCCATGTGACAGATAAACAGAAATCTGTTTTGTTCTAACTCTACATCTATGAAATAAATATGTATTATGTAATTTAATTGAATATAATTTTTACTTATATATTTTTACAAATTAAAAGGTAATAGATTATTCCTGGATCTAAACATAAACTTTATGGTATTCATTTTGACAATATCATAAAATTGTAATGATTTATGAATAATATAAAAAGTTGAATAATTAAAATCATTATTTATAATTTTCAAAGCTCTTTTTTGTAGTATACATATTTTATTTAAATTTGAAAAAATGTATTACCCCAAATATGACAGCAGTATGTAAGGTGAAAATAAAAAAATGAATTATATACCAATACTAAATATTTCATATTCAATTTAAATTTTACTTTATTTAAAATACCAATAGCTCTAGATAATTTCGTAGATACATAGTTAATTTGTGATTTCTAATCTAATTTGTCATCCATTATTATTCCTACAACTTTTTAATCTATTAAATAAATAAAATAATAATGGGGTAATTTCAACCCTGATTTATTTTATTACCGACATATTTAAATTATAGGTATCATTACTGTAATTAACTTTAGTTTCATTTATAATGCTTTCGTTTATATATCTTCTGTGGTATCTAATAGAATGGATATATATATACGGTAATAGGGTAGATTTTTTTCAATATTAATCTTCTTTATTTAAACTATAGTTATTTAATGTATATTTTACTAATAAAATAGTTAAATGATATATTTATTTGTTCGAATAATAAAATATGTAATATCAGCAACAAATTATGTTTTTAACTTACTATAATTCGACAAGTATTGATTGTATTTTTAAGGGAGAGGATGGTGTTATAGCTGATTGTGTTACTATTATAGGAGAGTACTAGAATATCGACACCTTAATAAATCACCATAAATTTATTATTTCTCAATTAAATATTACCAAATTTTATTTATAAGTATTAAGTAGGTATATACATATAATAGATATTTTAAATTTTAATTTAGTTTGTTTTAATCTGAAATAACAGGGGTGTCGATATTACAGGCACTGCCTCGAATACCGACACCTTGGCACATAATATCGACACCCTAAATATATTGATATTTAGATATACCATATATTATTTAATATACACTATCCAATCAGAATTGAATGCGCGTTACTTTTAGTTAACACACGCAATTGATACGTTTTTTTCCTAAAATTAATTGTATCATAACGCACGCACATTATAAACAAATAACGCTGATTGGTTAAAGGGTGTCGATATTACGTGCAATTAGGATGTCGGTATTATGAAAATGTATGTTGCTTAGGTAAACGTCAATAACTGTGTAACAAATTATCAAAAATACAAAATATTTTCGGCACATTGTAAAATATAATTAGATCTATACGATGTATTTAAAATATTTTAAAATGTTTGAGAATCGATATTGTATTTCAAAAATTTCATAAATTTAGAGTTGTAACGAAAAAATCAGTTTTTTGTTTTTAATTAAAAAAATATAAATATTAAAAAAAAAATTATACTTATATACATTAGAATTATATTGATTAACATTTCATACATTAATTATTTTTTGATTGGAATTATATTTTAGAAGATCTCTAGGGTGTCGATATTACGTGCATTTCGATATTATAGCACTCTCCCCTATATCATTAATATTCAATATTATAATATTATAATATGATATTATAACATGTTAACATACAATTGTATATGACTCCTGTATATATATATATATATAGTTATAACTAATGTATTTCATTGATATAGGACCTATATTATAGGTGAAGTGAATTGTAATAATTCAATTACTTTTCCATTCATTTAAAGACAAATATTGCGTATACTTATATAAATACTGGATGGAATACTGCAGGTTTTGTGGTTATAACCATTTATATAACCAATTATTATAATAATAAAATCAAATATAGCCGACTAAATGTTTTAATATATTGTTAGATATTTTATCTGATATATATGATATATAGTGTATGACAGCAATTATATTCTGATTTACAACATCTCATTAATAACTTATCATTCAATAACTTGCAAATAAGATAACCCCAATATTGTAGGTACATATTACGAGCATTTTGTTTTTTTTATTTTTAATCGATAATTATCACTAATTAATATTAATATAAATAATACCTTAATTATCTATATTATTACATGTATTTATATATTAATTTATTAATAGTTATCATATTTTTTGAAATATTATTATAATCATCATGAGTTATTACAAAACCTAGTAATCATTACCTATAAATATACAATATAGAAGGTATACTCTTATCTCCCATTTGTACTATAAGCAATGAATGTTATCAGTTATAGATTGTTATCTTGTTGTACTATTAATGAACACGAATTACTATCACATAGCGTACATATTTCACTTATAGTTATTTTACATTTTATAGTTTACTTACACTTATATTAGTTAAATAACTATCAGTAGTTGTAATGATTTCCCACTAAGTTCGTAATATGCTACTTTTTTGTAAAGTACATTTATAGTTCTTTACAGTATACGTCACGCTGTTTTGACATCTACAAATATACGTTATTTTAATTATTTTGTTTGTAATACTGAAAGTAGGAAAGTAGACCCTAAATCATTTTGGTTAAAATTATATGTGAATTGTTTTAAATATATTTATATATTGTATAATATATATTTGTAAACAATATTCATAATATATATATATGTTGCACTAAAGTATAGAGATGCATCATTTGATAATGACCATAACACGAAAGAAAATAAACCATTTACCGTACACAGTAAAGGACAAGTAAATTACATGTACTTGCAAGTAATCAAATAAAGAAAACGTATTCAAGTTTTGTTTTCTAAATGGGAGGAGCTAAGTATGAAAAGAGAAGAACTCAAGATAAATGAATATATTTAAGTTTATAATCAATTTTATTAATACATAATGTGATACATTTTAAATATATATTACTGACCAAATATATTATAAAGGACAAAATAATAATAATGATTAATTAATGATAATAAATTTATATTATTATTTATATTATTATTATTATTATTATTAATATTTATGTTAATATATTATTCTAAATATATGTATATATATAAGGTAGGTATACCTATATGCAAAATATAGGTATATAAACGTATTATTAATAACCATTATTATTAGTAAGATAATTAAAGAACACTTAATAATAACGCATAATAACATAAGCGAATATATATATATGTATGTATATAATAATATAGTAATATATTATTATTTCTTATGCATAAATCAATATAACTAGATATTATATAATTATTCGCAATAAGTGCATTGTATCGTTGTATATTGTACAAACATATAGTCATTAGTTACAAATCATATACAAATAAACACGCATAAAACACATACGTATATATATATATATATATGATGACGGGGATAGTGATGACGATGATGATGATGAAGAAGAAGTAAAGTTTATTAGAAACAGTTACGAAGTGATAACAATCCTCATATATGATACCTATAGGTGCACGCACAATTAATAATAAAAAATAAAGCAAAAAAAAGAGCAAAAAACGAACGAATAAAAGTAGTATTAGTAACACCAGAAGATAAACACTAGTATGCGATAAATAGTATGAGGTAAATAGTATGCGGTAAAAATGCAGATAAAATGTGAATAAAAAGCTGATAATACGAGGAAATTATGCAGAGTGAAGATGGTTGCGGATGAGTAAATGAGATATAAACTGGAAGTTGATCGAGTAATAGGTGTTAGTATGACTTAGGGTGTAGGCCATGTGTGCTGGGAGGAGTGGGCGAATATGTATATACATATATGAATATATTTTGAATGAGGTTAACAATTCTAACAGTAAATCTAGTAAGTCTAGTACCGATGTTACTGATGTTACCTATTTAAGTATGTTTACCATTAAGGACATTATTTTAGAAATTAGTCATTTATTAAAACATGTAGGGGAAAGTCTCCGATTACCGACCCCTAAATGATTATTTGTACATATAACTTATTCAATATTAAATATATTTAATTGAAATTTTGTAATTAGGGTAATATTATGGCAATGTATAATGTGGCTATTTTAAATATTGGATATAATTATATTTGCAAGAATAAACAGGGGATCGGTAATCGGATACATGTGAATAATACCGACCCCCTTCTCCCATACTGACCCCCTAAAATAATCGTTGTATAAATAAGTGTAGTATTATAATATCCAATAAAAAGAGTTGATATACATACATATAATTAATTATAACATACACGCAATTTATTTGTATTGAATTTATGTTTTAATAGTAATATTAAATTTAAATTTAAACTTTATAGTAATTATATTAAAAGAGTGTATATTATTATTTAATATTTATTTATCAATCAGTATGTATATAATCAACTGCAGTTCCATGGAATCAAGAATCCTAAATCTATATCAATGATACACAAACAACTTACGACATATTTTAAAGTAAAATACTGATCTATTTTTATTGGATACAATAAATCACATGGGGTCGGTATTAGGGTAATTTAGGGGGTCGGTAATAGGAAATTCATATAGGTTGCTATTATTAAGATATATTGGTTAATAGTTATACAAATTAAATTATTTTTATAAAAGTTATAAATATTGTATTGATCTACAATATTATCTGAAGTATTATGTTTTCTTTTAATTAATAAAGTATTTACAATGATTTAAAAAAAGTTATTATTCAAATATTTAAAAAGTAAAAACAAAATATTTCATTTTATCAAATAACAATTGTAGGATTGAATATTTTTTAAAACAAAATACTTATTCATATTTAGTATTAAATTACTAACATTTCATATATATATAATTTTTTGATATCTTATAGTTACTGAGATACGAGAAGGGGTTGGTATTAGGAGGGGGTCGGTAATCGGAGAATGTCCTCTATTCAATCACTAGCTGAAGGTATTTACTCAAATGTTTTAATAAAAAGCTAAAGTTATTCCACTAATAAAATCTGGAGACAAATCATTTTCTGAGAATTACATACATATATCCTTAACCTTACAGTCATATATTTCAAAAATATTTTATAAACTAATTAAAAGCAGGATTTAAAATTTGTTAAATACATTTATAAATGTATATTATAATATATTAATATATTAAATGATAAACAATATGGTTTCACAAAGAATTTGTCTATATCTGATGAATTGTCTGATATATTAAAATCAGTTATGAATCAGTTAGAAACGTTATTTATTTTATGTATAAAGTAAGATGATATGGCTTTACTGATTTGTGATTTGTAGAATTATTGATGATTGATAAACGCTAGAAGGTTTTCAAGAGAATGTACACGGCGATATGATCTGTAAGTTTTGTATAGAGATTGCTTGAATTTAATAAGGGAGCTTTAATAACCCTTAATAACCCTTAATAAGCTAAGATGTAAATCATTGACATATATTATTAGAGAGACATCGTAGATAGAAGTGTGGTATATTTATCAATTAGAAGAGTTAGAGTGACATTTAGTGATTCGAGAGATATGGATAATTATAGGAAAATTGATACAAGTTCCGAGGAGAATTGAGGAGTATTAATAGATTGAATTGTTCTATAACGAATAACTGTATTGAATAAAGAAGGAATAATGGAAGAATACATCTAAAGCTTATGATGAAATGATGTGCAAGCTGACCCGATGCTATGCAATCAATTATACAATTACACGAGATCTGTTGGCAATGCATTGTTCACCTCGTGAGGTCGAGGGAATTCCCAGAAGTAGAACAATAGAACATAGATAATGAATTCATGTCGTGAGAGTCAGTACGATAATTGTAACTCGAGTGAGGATCGAGTGAAAGTTATACTTGAAGTTACCAATACATATATATATATATATATATATATATATATTAATGTAATTTACACTATTTATAATTAATGTATTATTAAAGAGTGTATTAGTAATTGTTAGTAATATTATTAATTTGCAATCAATAAACCATCCATATATTTATATATAGATATATATATATACCCGATACATATTAACGCAGATCTCGGCTAGATACTAGGAAATCTATTTATGTTACAACAAAGCGACTGGATTACGGGCTACGTCTATTTCACATCCGTAGCTGCTATTATTATTACTGTCTATATATAGCTGTTATTATATATATATATATATATATATATATATAATTAAACGTCACTGCAGTAAGGTACCTAATACTGATGACACGTGCTATCTATAGACATGCGCGTCGCTTATACCGAGTAATCCCACGCGTTCACACATATGTGTATACGTCATACGGATGGTCGTAATACGCGGCGCATGAACGTACACTGTCGTACAGTGTATGTCGTATACGCATGATTAGTGGAAAACAATGCACTACAATAGGATGCGATGGAATGCGATGGAATACAATAGAATAATATATCGCTACTGATGTGTTATTATGACGCAACGTAAAGTGCTTTAACTCGTCGTTACATCATCACGATTGCGTAATACATTAATTTCTATTACCGGGTGTATTGTATATTATCACTAGGTTATGTCATCACTGGGTTATGTAATCACTGGTTACTTATTAGGTTTAATCCTATATATTCATAAATTATGTTATCAGATTTATTATTATTATCAGATTTAGGCAATGCCAGGGTAATTATAGAAGCAGTGTTGCTTATCGAGACAATTACCCCTTATGATAATACTAATAATAATAATCATATATAAAAATATATATATATATATATTTAGATAATATATTTGCATTAAGCTGTAGATGCTGTAGTTGTTAGGTATTGAGTGTTACGTAGCCAGTACCATGTGACTTTTGTTATTGACCAACATGTATCACTATCTATTATATATTGGTATGTACCTCGGTACTGACTAAACAATCCGACAACTGCCTACTAATTACATACCATAGTGAACCTACGATCTACATCATTGTTACATCATTATTACATCATTATTACGTAATTATGATTGTCTTTTATTGTATGTTATACTATATTGCCTTGACATCTATAAGAATTCTATAAAATAAATGATGTATATAATTATCTTTCTACAAAGTGCTAAAACGTATAGAAAACTATCATTGATATGCAATACTAGTTGACACGTGGTTCCTATATAGAAAGCGATAGACTGTTGTTGCAGTTGGTGCCCTTGTGGCATAAAGAAGTAATATGTTATCCCCGGAAACGTACATAAGTAGTTATTGTTATATGTAAATCTATATAATATATAATAGTTAAATTATAAATAGCATTTTAATAACAAAATATATTATATTTCTAATTTCGAATTACTCGTATTATTATCTGTATAAATGTTTAGTTTTGATTATATAATTAAAGTGACTTTTTTTAAACACATAATTATCGAATAGACACTTTTAAATGCTAAATAGTAAAACAAATGTAACTATATCCAAAATATCCCTATATATATATTAAGTTGTTGTTAGTAGAGTCGTTTCATCACATCTAGGAATTAAAATGAATTGTTTACTTAAGTAATAATTATTAGCATTTAGATGGCTTTATTGTCCCTTTTAATGTCCATCGAAGCCGATTTAATGTTAAGTCATTCAGATTTTAACAATAACCGATAATATTGTATACCCAATCATATGAGATCACTTCTAAGCATATTGTAAGACAAATTGTAATAGTCTGGATGGGGATTGGAATACTTCTGATTATCTGAGTGCCTGACGCATTAGCCTGCTGAACCACCCAGAAAATCTATATATATATATTGTTATTGTTATTGTTATTTTTATTTGGTGGAGTCCTTCATACCATCCAGGAACTTAGATGAAGTTTTCACTTATAACCATATATGGCTCTAATGTCCCTTCGAAGCCGCTCTCGTGTTAAGGAATACATGGTTTTAACGAGAGCCGATCATTTATTTATACACAATTATATAAGATCACTTCTAAATAATATTTTAAGACCCATTTTATAAAATTAATGGTCCGGACGAGGCTCGAACCCGTGTCCTACTGCTTGTGTGTCTGACGCCTTAGCCACTGAGCCACACAGGCAGTTAAAATATATATATATATATATATATATATATTTATTTATCATTATGTAAATAGTCATTATTTTACAATAAACATGTTTAAACTTAGTTAACTAATTATATTTGGCTATATAAATATATAGTATTTTATGTAATTAATAATCAAATAAAAAGATGAAAATAACCCATATAGGTTACCTAATAAATGAATATACATTCATATCTCGTATTGAGTTCTGTAATTCTTTATACTACGAACTTCCTTTATATTCTATAAATTGCATACATAGAATTATACGATCTTCAGTACGCTTACTATTTCGTATAACATTATTTGATCACTCTTGTACTTCCGAAAAATGAGATGGCATAAAATGGTTATTTATGGATTTGCTGGCATGCCGGATTGAGTCGAGAACCTCCAGATCATCTAACAGCAAAATACTTCGTTACCATAAGTTCAGGCTATCTAGATATGGCAAAAGATCTTTTCTGCATTCGGCAGCTGCACTATGGAATAGTCTACCTCGAGATCTAAGACTTGTGACATCCATAGAAGGTTTCAAAAGTAAAGTCAACGATTTTATTATTGGTAATTTTTAATATTCGTTATTTTTATTTTATATTATTTTATTTTGTTCACGTTTATTAATCTAACAATCCTATTTTGTTTTACTTATATATTATTTTATCGTTTATTTATTTATGTATTCTTATTTTGCTAAAATACAAATGAGAACTATATTTTTATATTTGTGTATAAATAAATCATCTATCTAATCTTTATTATAGACATTTTTGGTGTAATAGTTACAGTAGTCTTAGCTTGACTTTATTGTTAGTTATTTTTAGTAGTTTGGATTTTTTATTTAAGAGTAGTTGGTAAATATAATGTGATTATTGATTTTATAAAATATTATATGAGTATATAGTCACATATAATTAATGAGTATATTTTATAATACAATGACCATTAATAATGTGTATAATAACATTATATATATATATATATATACAATTGACATTCATATTTAAATAATATAAAAATTAAAGATTTCTAATATATATCATTTAAAGTTTCGTTTAAAGTTACTTAATTATACAATAGTATAATAGTACGATATAAAGATATATAATTGTATTCATAATTATAATTATACGAATATATTTTATAATGAAAATTGAACCATAATTTCAATAAATTACATACATATAATGATAATACCTAACTTGTAGCTATATGTTCTATATATATATATATATATATATATATATACCTACAGGTGTATATTAATAACACAAATATACATATAACAATAATATAAACATTAATATATAATGATATGTTGTTATACATTATTAATCTTGCAATATATTGACAGATACCGTAATGAAGCCAACAATAGGGTTGCGTATTGCAACATGATGAAGCCATATCATTCATAGCTAATACTTCAGAAATATTGCGAAACCAACAAAATAGACAATATCTATATGTAAACGTTAGTATATTTGATAAAATAAATATTATAACTATATAATTAAATTAATTAAATTTAATAACAATTATCATTTAATGTATACTCTCTAAATACAACATTTCATTGGTGCAAATTAATAATTATATATATATATGTATAATTATATGTAATACAATAATTAACATACATGTATGCATATACACATACGTATATCCTTTTATATATATATATATATACTAGTTATACATGATAGAGGTTGCTCGGTTTTCCTAGTTAATATATGCTAATTCTAGCATTACACTGACTCAACTAACTATAGTATATATATATATATATATATATATATATATATATATATATATATATATATATATATATATATATATATATATATATATGTATATATATATATATATATATTAAATTATATATATAATAACGAGTGGTAGACATAGGTTTTAGCAATATTACACCACTCAAAATGATAGATGACAGTTGTATTTAAATTACTTTTTATTAAATAATCTAAACAAAAACCATACACTAATGCTATTAAAAATATACACACCATTACAATATAGAATATCACAATATAACTTTATACAAACCTCCACGTGTCAAGGCATTATCAAAAATGAAATAATATGATTAAATCTAATATAATTCAGATTATAATATTCGACAGTTAATTGGTCAAACCAATTATATTAAAATAAACTAAATAACATTAAATAAAAAACACAAAAATCAATATATACGAAATCAACATTTATACTTTTATAATTTTACATAATACACAACAACAAAATAACTAACTAAAAATATATAATATACACTTAAAAACAACTACATTAAAAATATATATATTTCTGTATACAATAGATTGTTCCTGTAGGTTCATATATGTGAGATATAACTCATGCGAAATCGTGTAATTCTATTTTGTATACAAATTCGCCACCTATATAGGGTCAATTTTCGGAAATATATGTTGTTCATAATGTAAATTCGTATCAAACTATAGTTTGTATATATACACTTTCAAAATATAAAATAATATGCTTTAAATTATTATTTATATGATGACAACTAGTCAATATATTTAATTAAATAGACTTTCTTCTATATATTATAAAAGATGTACTGATAGAATTTCTTAGTTTTTGATTGTATTCTGCCAATATATTTATGTTTATATTTATTTAATATATATATATATATAAGTATATAATAAATCTCAATATATTTTGAAAAATGTAGAATAATATTTTTTTTAAATGTATATAAATATTTTAAATTATACCTAAAACATATTTCGCTAACGTATAAATGATGATATAAATTGTTAAACAAATATCATTCCATTATAAAAATATGATTAAATATATTAACTATTACTATAATGTAATTTCAGGATAATGAACATATCAAGTGATACAACCAGGAGTGAGCTACAACTAGAAGCTTTGAGTTATTGGTTAAACGGAATCATAACGATATGCATTGTGATCACGATATGCATTGTGATCCTTGGTGTTTTAGGTTACTACTACTATTACTACTACTACTACTACTACTACTACTACTACTACTACTACTACTACTACTACTACTACTACCCAATTAGATACTACCACTACTACCACTACTACCACTACTACTACTACTACTACTACTACTACTACTACTACTACTACTACTACTACTACTACTACTACTACTACTACTACTACTACTACTACTACTACTACTACTACTACTACTACTACTACTACTACTACTACTACTACTACTACTACTACTACTACTACTACTACTACTACTAATACTACTACTACTACTACTACTACTACTACTACTACTACTACTACTACTACTACTACTACTACTACTACTACTACTACTACTACTACTACTACTAATACTACTACTACTACTACTACCCAATTAGATACTACCACTACTACCAGTACTACCACTACTACTACTACTACTACTACTACTACTACTACTACTACTACTACTACTACTATCAATCAATCAATCAAAACGATTTATTTAAACACTGCAAATAACACACCAGGCGTTCTCAAGAGTGTAACAAAGCAAACAAACAAAAATAACATAATTGAATATAAACAAAATAATAATTAGTATTATTATAAACTGTACATTGCAAAATGCAATATTGGTTATTGATATATAAAAAAAAAAAACCATATGATATAATGTCATATGGAAAATAAAACATATCAATAACATACATAACATAAATAACGTAAAAATAATAAATTAAGACTTTTCAATATTGAATAAATAACGTTTTAAATTAAATTTAAAGGTATCGTGATTAGGAATCATTCTTATTTGCAAGGGAAGAGAATTCCATAGTGGCGGCGTATAGTATTGAAAGGCTCTCTTGGAAGTTACTGTTTTCACTGATTTCTTGACTTGTAAGCAGTATACATCATTAGATGATCGAAGTTCACGACATATAGGCACTTTAACTGATAGGCAAGTTCTAATATATGAAGGACCTGCAGTGAGTGATTTGTGAATTATACATAGAATTCTATATTTGCTTCTATTAATATTGTTGAGAATATTAAGATTATGTTGACGCAATGTAACACTCGAGTGATCAAATAAAGGTTGTTGATAGATTAATCGTACTGCCGAATGATCAATTCTATAGATACATTTATTCAATTTTTTGGATAGACCTAAATATATCGAATTACAATAATTAGTCGACGAAAATACCATTGCTTTAATTAGCATCGTAGTGAGGTCTTTGCTAATGAACTTTCTTATATAGCGTATATTATATAAATGAAAATTTGCTTTCTTGCAAACAGTTGACTATGATCATCAAAATTCAATTTATTATCAATAGTAATACCAAGATATTTAATTTTTAGTGATGGAATAATCCTAATATTATCAATAAATACATCAGTGAAGTTATTAAAGTTATGCGGTAAGTTCAGTAATTCAGTTTTAGAAGTATTAAGTAGAAGTTTGTTCATAAGTAGCCATTTATTCACTTGATTGGCACATTCAACTAGCTCATTATTCATGACCAATCTACTATTAACAGAATAAATAAGAATATCATCAGCATAGAGATGAAATCTTAATGTTTTAAATGATTTGATGATATTAGTTATTGGGTTCAGATATATAGAGAATAGTAGTGGACCTAAGACGGATCCTTGTGGAACCCCGTACTTAAATGATTGAGATTTAGAATAAGAGTTATTGATCTTAACAGAAAAAGTTCTATTAGTGACAAATCCAATTAAGAAATCATGAGCAGTTGAAGATATACCAATGTCTAAAAGTCTATCTGAAAGGATATCAAAAGATAGCGTATCAAAGGCAGATGACAGATCTAGAAGTAGAATCTGAATTTTCTTATTTCTATCTAAAGATGTATATATATCATTTAGTATAAGAGTTATCGCAGTTTCTGTACTGTGGTTCTTTCTAAAAGCACTTTGTAAGTTACAGGATAAGTTATTAAAATCAATAAAAGTAGTTATCTGTTTAAAAACAATTTTTTCGAGAATTTTAGAGATTAAAGGTAGTTGAGCAATAGGGCGAAAGTTTGAAAGTTCATTTATATTAAGACTATTTTTCTTTAAAATAGGAGAAATAATAGAATGTTTTAAAATAGAAGGAATAACACCTGTAATAAGGGATTGATTAATGATTGAAGAAAAAAGTGGAGTGAGTGTGTTAGCTAAAGATTTCATCACAGTAAGAGGCAGAGAATCAAATACTACTACTACTACTACTACTACTACTAATAATACTATTACTACTACTACTACTACTACTACTACTACTACTACTACTACTACTACTACTACTACTACTACTACTACTACTACTACTACTACTACTACTACTACTACTACTACTACTACTACTACTACTACTACTACTACTACTACTACTACTACTACTACTACTACTACTACTACTACTACTACTACTACTACTACTACTACTACTACTACTACTACTACTACTACTACTACTACTACTACTACTACTACTACTACTACTACTACTACTACTACTACTACTACTACTACTACTACTACTAATACTACTACTACTACTACTACTACTACTACTACTACTAATACTACTACTACTACTACTACTACTACTACTACTACTACTACTACTACTACTACTACTAATACTACTACTACTTCTACTACTACTACTACTACTACTACTACTACTACTACTACTACTACTACTACTACTACTACTACTACTACTACTACTACTACTACTAATACTACTACTACTACTACTACTACTACTACTACTACTACTACTACTACAACTACTACTACTACTACTACTAATAACATAACTACTACTACTATTACTACTATTACTACTACTACTGCTACTACTACTATTACTACTACTACTACTATAGTAGTAGTATACTACTACTACTACATCTCATACTACATCTCATACTACATATCATACTACATATCATATATATCTTATACTAACAGGTAATGTGTTGACTCTGGTAGTACTATCACGCAAGCATATGCATTCCTCTACAAATGTATACTTGTCTGCCCTAGCCGTGTGGGATGTGATAGTGCTTGTGTGCACCTTCCTGTTGATAGGAGCTCCTGGCATTATTCTTAATGATAATTGGTACAAAAGACACATATTCGCTTACATGGTTAGATTACAATAAAGTAATCCTTAATTATAAACTTTAAAATAGTTTTTAACAAATTAACTTTATCATATATGCTAAAGTATAATATATTACTGATATATATATATATATATATATATATATATATATATATATATATATACATATATATATATATATTATATTGTATATTTAAATTACTGTTCATAATTAATAATATGTTTTATTTGAAATGTAAATATATTATATTAGTATATTAATATACAATTGTAGAATTTAATTTCCTCTTAAAATATAGATTTCGCATTATATATATATATATTGATATTTATAAATAATTATGAATTTAAATCATGATATAAATGTTTACCTCGCGAATGCAAATATACCCCTGTTTACCCCATGTGTATCCCTGTGTACCCCTATGTACCCTAACCGTGTACCCTCCCCCCGCTCACGTTTACACAGGTATGTTACATATACCCTCTGGCCTTGACTGCCCAAACGGCTACAATATGGTTGACCGTAGGTTTCACAGTGGAGAGATACATAGCCGTGTCTCATCCCTTGAAGGCTGCAGCTATGTGTACTACTGAGAGAGCTAAACTCGTCATAGGTATGTAGCGCTAATTATACATACGTATACATATATAAGGTTATATATATATGTATATATATATGTATATATATATATATATATATATATATATGTATGGTTATATAATGTTGTATATAAATACGCGTATGACAATGTACATAATTATATTACTCATTATGATTATTGGTTCTAAACTGTAGCTTTTGTTAATCTAACCACTCATTATTCCACTACCACCACCACTAGTACCACCCCTAGTACCACCACTAGTACCACCACTAGTACCACCACTAGTACCACCACTAGTACCACCACTAGTACAACCACTAGTACCACCACTAGTACCACCACTAGTACCACCACTAGTACTACCACTAGCACCACCACTAGTAACACCACTAGTACCACCCCTAGTACCACCCCTAGTACCTTCACTAGTACCACCACTAGTACTACTACTAGCACCACCCCTAGTACCACCCCTAGTACCTTCACTAGTACTACCACTAGTACTACCCCTAGTACCACCACTAGTACCACCCCTAGTACCACCCCTAGTACCACCACTATTACCACCACTAGTACTACCCCTAGTACCACCCCTAGTACCACCCCTAGTACTACCACTAGTAGTACCACTAGTACCACCCCTAGTACCACCACTAGTACCACCCCTAGTACCACCACTAGTACCACCCCTATTACCACCTCTAGTACCACCACCAGTACCACCCCTAGTACCACCACTAGTACCACCACTAGTACTACACCTAGTACCACCCCTAGTACCACCCCTAGTACTACCACTAGTAGTACCACTAGTACCACCACTAGTACCACCACTAGTACCACCACTAGTACCACCCCTAGTACCACCCCTAGTACCACCACTAGTACCACCACTAGTACTACCACTAGTAGTACCACTAGTACCACCACTAGTACTACTACTAGCACCACCACTAGTACCACCACCAGTACCACCCCTAGTACTACCACTAGTACCACCACCAGTACCACCCCTAGTACCACCACTAGTACCATCACTAGTACCACCCCTAGTACTACCACTAGTAGTACCACTAGTACCACCACTAGTACCACCACTAGTACCACCACTAGTACCACCCCTAGTACCACCCCTAGTACTACCACTAGTACTACCACTAGTACCACCACTAGTACCACCACTAGTACCACCACTAGTACCACCCCTAGTACCACCACTAGTACCACCCCTAGTACCACCACTAGTACTACCACTAATACCACCACTAGTAGTACCCCTAGTACTACCACTAGTAGTACCACTAGTACCACCACTAGTACCACCACTAGTACCACCACTAGTACCACCCCTAGTACCACCCCTAGTACTACCACTAGTACTACCACTAGTACCACCACTAGTACCACCACTAGTACCACCACTAGTACCACCCCTAGTACCACCACTAGTACCACCCCTAGTACCACCACTAGTACAACCACTAGTACCACCACTAGTACCACCACTAGTACCACCACTAGTACTACCACTAGCACCACCACTAGTAACACCACTAGTACCACCCCTAGTACCACCCCTAGTACCTTCACTAGTACCACCACTAGTACTACTACTAGCACCACCCCTAGTACCACCCCTAGTACCTTCACTAGTACTACCACTAGTACTACCCCTAGTACCACCACTAGTACCACCCCTAGTACCACCCCTAGTACCACCACTATTACCACCACTAGTACTACCCCTAGTACCACCCCTAGTACCACCCCTAGTACTACCACTAGTAGTACCACTAGTACCACCCCTAGTACCACCACTAGTACCACCCCTAGTACCACCACTAGTACCACCCCTATTACCACCTCTAGTACCACCACCAGTACCACCCCTAGTACCACCACTAGTACCACCACTAGTACTACACCTAGTACCACCCCTAGTACCACCCCTAGTACTACCACTAGTAGTACCACTAGTACTACCACTAGTACTACCCCTAGTACCACCCCTAGTACCACCCCTAGTACCACCACTAGTACCACCACTAGTACCACCCCTAGTACTACCACTAGTACCACCACCAGTACCACCCCTAGTACCACCACTAGTACCATCACTAGTACCACCCCTAGTACTACCACTAGTAGTACCACTAGTACCACCACTAGTACCACCACTAGTACCACCACTAGTACCACCCCTAGTACCACCACTAGTACCACCCCTAGTACCACCACTAGTACCACCACTAGTACTACCACTAATACCACCACTAGTAGTACCACTAGTACCACCACTAGTACCACCACTAGTACCACCCCTAGTACCACCACTAGTACCACCACTAGTACCACCACTAGTACCACCACTAGTACCATCACTAGTACCACCACTAGTAGTACCACTAGTACCACCACTAGCACCACCCCTAGTACCACCACTAGTACCACCACTAGTACCACCACTAGTACCACCACTAGTACCATCACTAGTACCACCACTAGTAGTACCACTAGTACCACCACTAGTACCACCACTAGTACCACCACTAGTACCACCCCTAGTACCACCCCTAGTACCACCACTAGTACCACCACTAGTACTACCACTAGTAGTACCACTAGTACCACCACTAGTACTACTACTAGCACCACCACTAGTACCACCACCAGTACCACCCCTAGTACTACCACTAGTACCACCACCAGTACCACCCCTAGTACCACCACTAGTACCATCACTAGTACCACCCCTAGTACTACCACTAGTAGTACCACTAGTACCACCACTAGTACCACCACTAGTACCACCACTAGTACCACCCCTAGTACCACCCCTAGTACTACCACTAGTACTACCCCTAGTACCACCCCTAGTACCACCCCTAGTACCACCACTAGTACCACCACTAGTACCACCCCTAGTACTACCACTAGTACCACCACCAGTACCACCCCTAGTACCACCACTAGTACCATCACTAGTACCACCCCTAGTACTACCACTAGTAGTACCACTAGTACCACCACTAGTACCACCACTAGTACCACCACTAGTACCACCCCTAGTACCACCCCTAGTACTACCACTAGTACTACCACTAGTACCACCACTAGTACCACCACTAGTACCACCACTAGTACCACCCCTAGTACCACCACTAGTACCACCCCTAGTACCACCACTAGTACCACCACTAGTACTACCACTAATACCACCACTAGTAGTACCACTAGTACCACCACTAGTACCACCACTAGTACCACCCCTAGTACCACCACTAGTACCACCACTAGTACCACCACTAGTACCACCACTAGTACCATCACTAGTACCACCACTAGTAGTACCACTAGTACCACCACTAGCACCACCCCTAGTACCACCACTAGTACCACCACTAGTACCACCACCAGTACCACCACTAGTACCACCCCTAGTACCACCCCTAGTACCACCACTAGTATCACCCCTAGTACCACCACTAGTACCACCACTAGTACTACCCCTAGTACCACCCCTAGTACCACCCCTAGTACTACCACTAGTAGTACCACTAGTACCATCACTAGTACCACCACTAGTACCACCCCTAGTACTACCACTAGTAGTAACACTAGTACCATCACTAGTACCACCACTAGTACCACCACTAGTAGTACCACTAGTACCACCACTAGTACCACCCCTAGTACCACCACTAGTACCACCCCTAGTACTACCACTAGTAGTACCACTAGTACCACCACTAGTACCACCACTAGTACCACCACTAGTACCACCACTAGTACCATCACTAGTACCACCACTAGTACCACCACTAGTAGTACCACTAGTACCACCACTAGTACCACCACTAGTACCACCACTAGTACAACCACTAGTACAACCACTAGTACCACCACTAGTACCACCACTAGTACCACCACTAGTACCACCACTAGTAGTACCACTAGTACCACCACTAGCACTACCACTAGTAGTACCACTAGTACCACCACTAGTACCACCACTAGTACCACCACTAGTACCACCACTAGTACCACCACTAGTACCACCCCTAGTACCACCCCTAGTACTACCACTAGTACTACCACTAGTAGTACCACTAGCACTACCACCAGTACTACTACTAGCACCACCACTAGTACCACCACTAGTACCACCACTAGTACCATCACTAGTACCACCACTAGTACCACCCCTAGTACCACCCCTAGTACCACCACTAGTACCATCACTAGTACCACCACTAGTACCACCCCTAGTACCACCACTAGTACCACCACTAGTACTACCCCTAGTACCACCCCTAGTACCACCCCTAGTACTACCACTAGTAGTACCACTAGTACCACCACTAGTACCACCACTAGTACTACCCCTAGTACCACCCCTAGTACCACCACTAGTACCACCACTAGTACCACCACTAGTACCACCACTAGTACTACCCCTAGTACCACCCCTAGTACCACCCCTAGTACTACTACTAGTAGTACCACTAGTACAACAACTAGTACCACCACTAGTACCACCCCTAGTACCATCACTAGTACCACCACTAGTACCATCACTAGTACTACCCCTAGTACCATCACTAGTACCACAACTAGTACCACCACTAGTACCACCACTAGTAGTACCACTAGTACCACCACTAGTACCACCACTAGTACCACCACTAGTAGTAACACTAGTACCATCACTAGTACCACCACTAGTACCATCACTAGTACCACAACTAGTACCACCACTAGTACCACCACTAGTAGTACCACTAGTACCACCCCTAGTACTACTACTAGCACCACCCCTAGTACTACCACTAGTACCACCACTAGTACTACCCCTAGTACCACCACTAGTACCACCACTAGTACCACCACTAGTACCATCACTAGTACCACCACTAGTACCATCACTAGTACTACCCCTAGTACCATCACTAGTACCACAACTAGTACCACCACTAGTACCACCACTAGTAGTACCACTAGTACCACCACTAGTACCACCACTAGTACCACCCCTAGTACCACCCCTAGTACTACCACTAGTAGTACCACTAGTACCACCACTAGTACCACCCCTAGTACCACCACCAGTACCACCACTAGTACCACCCCTAGTACCACCCCTAGTACCACCACTAGTACCACCCCTAGTACCACCACCAGTACCACCACTAGTACCACCCCTAGTACCACCCCTAGTACCACCCCTAGTACCACCACTAGTACCACCCCTAGTACTACCACTAGTAGTACCACTAGTACCACAACTAGTACCACCACTAGTACCACCACTAGTACCACCACTAGTACCACCACTAGTACCACCACTAGTACCACCCCTAGTACTACCCCTAGTACCACCCCTAGTACCACCCCTAGTACTACCACTAGTAGTACCACTAGTACCACCACTAGTACCACCACTAGTACTACCCCTAGTACCACCCCTAGTACCACCACTAGTACCACCACTAGTACCACCACTAGTACCACCACTAGTACTACCCCTAGTACCACCCCTAGTACCACCCCTAGTACCACCCCTAGTACTACCACCAGTACTACTACTAGCACCACCA
Organism: Osedax fenrisi; assembly: GCA_964019155.1. Classification (NCBI taxonomy): domain Eukaryota; kingdom Metazoa; phylum Annelida; class Polychaeta; order Sabellida; family Siboglinidae; genus Osedax; species Osedax fenrisi. Next base: position 101,201,008 of record OZ025239.1, read on the forward strand.
CTAGTACCACCACTAGTACCACCACTAGTACTACCCCTAGTACCACCCCTAGTACTACCACTAGTAGTACCACTAGTACCACCACTAGTACCACCACTAGTACTACCCCTAGTACCACCACTAGTAGTAACACTAGTACCATCACTAGTACCACCCCTAGTACCACCACTAGTACCACCACTAGTACCACCACTAGTACCACCACTAGTACTACCCCTAGTACCACCCCTAGTACCACCACTAGTACCACCACTAGTACCACCACTAGTACCACCACTAGTACTACCCCTAGTACCACCCCTAGTACCACCCCTAGTACCACCCCTAGTACTACCACCAGTACTACTACTAGCACCACCACTAGTACCACCACTAGTACCACCACTAGTACTACCCCTAGTACCACCCCTAGTACTACCACTAGTAGTACCACTAGTACCACCACTAGTACCACCACTAGTACTACCCCTAGTACCACCCCTAGTACCACCACTAGTACCACCACTAGTACCACCACTAGTACCATCACTAGTACCACCACTAGTACCACCACTAGTACCACCCCTAGTACCACCACCAGTACCACCACTAGTACCACCCCTAGTACCACCCCTAGTACCACCACTAGTACCACCACTAGTACCATCACTAGTACCACCACTAGTACCACCCCTAGTACTACCACTAGTAGTAACACTAGTACCATCACTAGTACCACCACTAGTACCACCACTAGTAGTACCACTAGTACCACCACTAGTACCACCCCTAGTACCACCACTAGTACCACCCCTAGTACTACCACTAGTAGTACCACTAGTACCACCACTAGTACCACCACTAGTACCACCACTAGTACCACCACTAGTACCATCACTAGTACCACCACTAGTACCACCCCTAGTACTACCACTAGTAGTACCACTAGTACCACCCCTAGTACTACCACTAGTAGTACCACTAGTACCACCACTAGTACCACCACTAGTACCACCACTAGTACCACCACTAGTAGTACCACTAGTACCACCACTAGTACCACCCCTAGTACCACCACTAGCACTACCACTAGTAGTACCACTAGTACCACCACTAGTACCACCACTAGTACCACCACTAGCACTACCACTAGTAGTACCACTAGTACCACCACTAGTACCACCACTAGTAGTACCACTAGTACCACCACTAGTACCACCACTAGTACCACCACTAGTACCACCACTAGTACCACCACTAGTAGTACCACTAGTACCACCACTAGTACCACCACTAGTACCACCACTAGTACCACCACTAGTACCACCACTAGTACCACCCCTAGTACCACCCCTAGTACTACCACTAGTACCACCACTAGTACCACCACTAGTACCATCACTAGTACCATCACTAGTACTACCACTAGTACTACCACTAATACCACCACTAGTAGTACCACTAGTACCACCACTAGTACCACCACTAGTACCACCCCTAGTACCACCACTAGTACCACCACTAGTACCACAACTAGTACTACCCCTAGTACCACCACTAGTACTACCACTAGTAGTACCACTAGTACCACCACTAGTACCACCCCTAGTACCACCCCTAGTACCATCACTAGTAGTACCACTAGTACCACCATAGCACCACCACTAGTACCACCACTAGTACCACCATTAGTACCACCACTAGTACTACCACTAGTACCACCACTAGTACCACCACTAGTAGTACCACTAGTACCACCACTAGCACCACCACTAGTACCACCCCTAGTACCACCCCTAGTACCATCACTAGTAGTACCACTAGTACCACCACTAGCACCACCACTAGTACCACCACTAGTACCACCAATAGTACCACCACTAGTACCACCACTAGTACCACCCCTAGTACCACCCCTAGTACCACCCCTAGTACCACCACTAGTACCACCACTAGTACTACCACTAGTAGTACCACTAGTACTACCACCAGTACTACTATTGGTAACACTACTAGTACCACTACTAGACAAACTAATGGTTATACCACTGCATGTATGATGTGTTATAACTTAAGTATTATTACGTCATGTATACATATCAACACATGCACACAACATTGTGTACCATATGTCATGATGACTCTAACGAATTGTTATTATTTAACTGAATCGATTAAATACATATTCAAATTACATATTCAAAATATAAATTAAAATTACATATTCAAATCAGATATGGATATATATATATATATATGTAGTAGATACCCGGGGTATACAATTGTTGTATTAAACATATGATTAACATTTATATATGTATATAATAATAATGAAATAAGTTATGCAATATTTATAAATAATTGATAATATAATATCAAGTATAGTACATATAATATATCAATACAAGAGAATATGTATTATTTATTTTTCTTTTTCATCGTTTTATTCTTATCTAGTGAATTAGACAATGAAAGCCTGTAAGCATATTCGACGTTAGTAATATTAGTGATTGTTATGCAATACTAGCTGCTATTAGCCATGACTAGTGTACGCCGATGTGTGTCTTCTTCAGCGGCTATGTCATGCGTATAATGAACACAGCAGTGTGTGACGTTTCAGGCGTATCGAGCTTAACCAATCAGCGAACAGCATCGCCGTCGCCATAGTAACTGTATGTTTACATGAGCGTCTTCGATAGCGATACGGCTATAGTGCAGGTGATTGCATTATTGATGTTATCTGTTTTAAAACGTTGACGTATGACGTAACACATTCATTGTGATTAACATCTTGTCATTGTGCAAATATGTGTAAAACTATATATTTTACTATTTATATTATATAATATTTTACAATATTTATATATATATATTTAATAATATTATATATATATATATATATATATATATGATATAATATATATTAGTATATATTATTTAGAACTCAATTGTATGGTATCATATATAATATAATATACTATAGTACAATATATATATATATATATATATATATATATATATATATGTATTGTATTATATTATACAATAGTATACAATATTGTATAAAATAGATTGTATGAAATTCAAATATTATTATAATGATAAATAATTAGTATTAATACATAATTATATTGATTAATGAATATACTTACTCCCTTATGATCATCCCTTAAGAGGTCTCGAGGCCCCTTAACTGGTCAGTCGTAGGCTGTATACAGTGTATGTGTAGGCATGTATGTGTAGGCATGTTTGCCGTCATACGAGGATATCTATTGTTACCTAATATATGTGTACTGAGTGGATGAATCTAACCTCAAATCTGAACTAAATACGTCTGTCTAACTATTAGTGCCCCTATTATGTTAACTATTACATAATCAGTGAATTGTGTTGCATGACGGGAACTATACAACAATGATATACGTTACCTAGGTGATAACGCATTGACCAGTGAAGGCGCCATCACGTGGTGATGTAATGATGTTATGTCGAACAGCACAACTAACAGGTACTGTAACTGAACTACCAAATAAGGAAGTCTTAATAATACAATGATATGCAAAGTAATAGAGATCAGAGTGCCTGGTCAAGCGTAACAGGGTAACGTGGATTGAGAACTACTAATTAAAGCGGGCATATACCTTTAGAGTATGCCCTGAAACATAAACATGGCATAGCTAACATAGTGTATCCACACAAATATTCTAGGAAGAGTATATGGAATTCCCCAGTATTACTACAATACAATTAACTTAATGCGTTCTCTTCATCTATTCAAATCAAGCATCAACAAAGCAACTATAGTCCTATAGAACTCACTAGAACCTACCAGAACTGATATTGTTAATCAGCATGTCACGATAGTCTTAGGTTAGACCTGAAATTAAATCAAAGAAGTAATATAAAGAGCCTGATATTAATATGTTATGAGTTATATGGAATATCCACTAGATCTTAACAACAGCTGCAATAAGTGAGGTATTCTACAAATCTCCGAATCATTGATCAATATCACAACAAAGTAACATATGTTACATATGCTATATAGCAGGCATTCTCATTCTACAAGTAGTCGTGTTTAAAATGAAGAATCCAGAATAGTTTCTATTACAAAACAATATAAGAGTCGTGTGATGAAAACAGATATCGATCAGTACGCGGAAGTCCTAAATACTAAATAGTAGTTAGTATGTAATACTACATACTAGTGCTGTAAATGAACTCGGACAGTTCGAACGAGTATCGAACTGTATCGAACTTTGAAAATAAATCGGTTTCGATTTTACAAATTTTGATCTTATGACTTTCGAACTTCGAACTTCGAACTTTGAATTCAAGTATCGAATTTTCGTAATTCGAACTTTTTATGCAATTATCGAACTTGCGATCATATGTTAGATAATATAATTAATTTAAGTTATTCAGAGTATCGGTGCAGTCTCAGTCTCAGTTACCCAAAGCATCGATGTAGCATCAGTCTCGGTTACCCAAAGATTCTATGTAGATATTAGATATTAAAAAACTAAAAATAATAAAATCATAAATTAGTCACCTATGGAAATAATAACATTTATTTATACACAGATTATGTAAGAGATATATAGATTAATATTTACATTAATAATAAATAATTAAAAATTATTATTAAAATGTAACATAAAAAACATTGTTGGTGCTCGGTTATATCTAGTAAGAGTCTCAATTTGGTTTGAGCCCATTACGTAATAGTAATGGTTAGTTTGTTGCTTGTAGAGTAAAATTCTCGGGTATGCATCATTTACCCAAAGGAACGGCTCTATCAAAATGCTTGGGGTAATTTATATACAAGTATCGATACTTCAACAATTTTGTTCGAACAAGTATCAATACTTCAAAAAGTGAGTTCATTTTTAAATTTTTTCATTTTTTTTTTTAATTGTGTACAGCACTACTGCATAGTATGCAGTGCATACTACATACTAAATACTAACTACTATATTGATATTAAATAGGGGAAAGTAACCGAATACGGACAGTGCCCGAATACGGATACACTCGGTATCTCAGAAACCATAAATCCTATAAATAAATGTTTAATTAATAAAATATTCATAATATATAAATAGTCTAAAAAAGTATTTTTATTTTTTAATTATTCAAAATATTGCTGATATATCAAATAAACTGATTTTTTTATTACGTTTTTAAATTTATGAAAAAAAATGTCAACTTAAAACCTTCTCAAGAATATAAAAAATGTATCGATATAAAATATTACACTATATTATTAAAAAATAAAGCATTCTAAAATTATATATATAATTTTTATATTTGTTATCAAATATTCATTAAGTTATAACCATATATCTAGAGGTCATATAAGTCCATAATACGGACCCTCTACATGTCTTAATACGGAAACCCTATAACCAATCATCGCGCTGCGTATGAACTATTCTGATATTCATAAAAATCACGTGCGTTATAATATTAATACCACCAATAAAGCTAAATCTAAAAATGTTATTATTTATATACTTAAATGGTATTATTAATTACAAAATAATAAAAATAAATAAATTATTAACTAATTAAATTAGAATAAATTGTTCATAAAATTAATTATAAATAATGTAATTGTGATTTGTCTGATTGATTCATCAATAATATATAGTTTATCTAGAGGTATATAGGGTGTCCGTATTATAATACAGGGTGTTCATATTCGGACATGGGTACCGAATATGGACACCCCCGTTATCTATGGAATTAATAGATTAAATAAAATTTCAAAATCACAATAATATTTATAATCATATAATATTAATATATTGTAATTTTTGAATAAAAATAATGAGTCATAAAAAGTTAAGACCATTTATTGTTAAAGTGTCCGTATTAGGTTACTTTCCCCCACTAAATATTATATTGATAAAAATCATGAAAATAATAACTGAAAAGTGTATATATATATATATATATATATATTATTATTGATATATATCAATATATACAGCCTCACTTTCGAAAATAAGTTATACATTCTAAATGATCTTACCAAAGGTTTAATTCCCTAAACGAAAACCTCTATAAGAAATTGAGAAATTGTAAGATATGTCTATTCAACTCAATTGTAACTTCATAAACGTTTTAAAAACACTTGGTAAATATGTTATAGTATACCCAGGGATACCTATGTAATGGGCACAAACTTAATGAGTGAAACTGCGATATAATATATTGCTTCGATACCAGAATTCAAAATAGTAATACGCATTAACATAAAAATTGATTTGGTTAAACAATATTTCTTTAATATATATATATAAAATATGTGATTATTGCAGAAATATTATTAGTTTAGCAGAAAAACGAAATATATGATTAATTACACTATTTCCAAAATACATTGATATATATATATATATATATATATATATATATACCGTTGCTGTAGGCTATATCCATATATGGTCGCGGTGAATCGCTATATCTGAATATGAATAATCGTCCTATTGTTAATTAACTTCACTTGTAATATTGCTATAGATTAACTTCCATATTATAGTAGTGGATAATCGATGAATGATATGATAATATTAAACATGTTTAGTATATATTAGTGTTCGTGTTATTTTAAAGTAAATTTAGTTTCGTATCATCGACAAAAAGAGTAAATGTGACGCGATTATCAATGATAATATTAACGAGATTATTTTTAACTTATTATTTTTGATAATTTCTTAGCGTTAATGCTGATGTATTACTTATACTTATCGTAATATACTTAATACAGTGTAATACGTATTAATAGGTGTTAATTATATTAGGCCGGTCTACCGATATAGTTATTAGTTAACAACACGTGCGGCGCTGTACACTATGTTTCGTGGCGCCGTATTAGGTCATAGCCAGAATTGCACGTGTTTTAATCGTGTGCAATAATGACTATTGTTTTTTATTGATTATCAAGATTAGTATTTATTGTAATCTATTTATATATATATATAAATATATATATATATATATATATATATATATATATATATATATATATATATATATATATATATATATATATATATATATATATACTATTACATTCGTTATAACAAATATTATAAAGAATTATATGTAAATCTATTGTCATAAATATATATATATATATATATATATATATATATATATATATATATATATATATATATATATATACAAATAGGTTATATATTCATATGTGTTGCAATGCACATATATATATATATATATATATATATATATATATATTACACTCCCTATACTAACCTATAGTTATAATGATGTATACATATTATAACTAGGTGGCTAACCATTTGATGACATTATATCACGTGGTAAATTAATGCATTTTAAATATTAAATTTGATTTTTTTTAAATCTATTTGAATATATATTTAAAAGCCCGTTTTTTTAGTATCTATAATATTATGATAATACAAATATATTGATTAAATATACAGATTTTCAAAATTAATGTGATTTATATCAATAAATGTATTTATATATATACAATTTATAAATGTAATGGAATTAATTTTATATTCATCTTTTTTGATTTAAATTTTATTTCATGTCAATAATTATTATTTTTATAATCAGATTAATTTTAGTTTATTCTTTTTAATTTATATGTAAACTCGCGAACGTCGTGCGTCTCCTTAAATAAATATATATATATATATATATATATATATATATATATATATATTAACTGCCTGTGTGGCTCAGTGGCTATAGCCTTATAAGGCGTCAGACACACAAGCAGTAGGACAAGGGTTCGAGCCTCGTCCGGACCATTAATTAATTTTATAAAATGGGTCTTAAAATATTATTTAGAAGTGATCTTATATAATTGTGTATAAATAAATGATCGGCTCTCGTTAAAACCATGGATGCCTTAACATGAGAGCGGCTTCGAAGGGACATTAGAGCCATATATGGTTATAAGTGAAAACTTCATCTAAGTTCCTGGATGGGATGAAAGGACTCCACCAAATAAAAATAACAATAACAATAACAATATATATACAGTGCGCTCTCGATATACCGGCTCTCGATACACCTGCACATCTCTGAATGACCGATTTCTTTTCTATCTCTTCAATGATAATAATTTTCGATGAACCGGCTCTGGCGCCTAATATCTAGGCACAAAAGTCGAATTGAAATCGATATACCGGCATATATATACATATTTCCCAAAATTGCTCACTATGATTCATACTTAATTGCGAGTAATTGTTTTTATTATATTTCAATGCACTCGTATTAATACTTTAATTAAAGTTAAGTGTATACACATGACTCATGATTACTCCTAGTCTATAGAAGTCCTCCTATAGGAGTCCAATAGGATGTATAAGTGAGTGTGTATTATTATGAAATAAAATTCTATTTGGTAATCATTATAATCATGTCTCTCAAACGCAAACATACACAACTGACAATAAATAATAAACTTGATATAATAAAATATTACGAAGAAAATATGCGTTTAAGAGAAACAAGAGATTGCCGATTATTTCAATTTGAAGTGCACTTGCCATGGCAAGTAGAGATTAATCGACGAACACTTTCTGACATAATTAATAATGCTGAGAAATGGAAAAATAATGAGATTAATATTTGTAGAAAAAGAATGAAGATGCCCAAGCACATGTTACTAGACAAAACGTTACTCATCTGGTTTAACCAGTATAGAGAGATGAATGGAGTCATAACAGATGACATACTAAGATCGAAGGCAAAAGAGATTGGCGATACTCTAGACATACAAGATTTCACATATTCGACTGGTTACATTCAAAGATTCAAAAAACGTAATAAGATCAAATGTATTGTTCTACACTGTTAAAAATAAGGGTATAATATTATGAAATATATGGTATAACATATGGAAATACGAGTTATACCATACAATTACGTTAAATGGTATAAGATCACATATTATATGGTATAACATTTGATTTTTTTAGTTATACCATATAGATTAATTGAAATGGTATAAGATCACAAATTATATAGTATAACATTTGTTTTTTTTAGTTATACCATATAGCTTAATTTAAATGGTATAAGATTACGAATTATATGGTATAACATTTGTAATTTGTAGTTATACCATTAGCTATTAAATATAATGGTATAACTTTATGAATTATATGGTATACAATATGGAAATACCAGTTATACCATAACATTTTAAAATTAAGTTTATATTTGATTGAAAATAAAATGTATAAGAATATAATTCATAATAGTATCCTTCATAATATCCTTAATATAACAGTTTACTTATTGTTGTGTTAAATTATTATAGACATAGCATGTATTGCTTCTAATTGCAATTAAACTGGTTTTCAGAAACTATATAGATTCCCCATAGGGAAATATGTATACATATACATATTTCCTATATTTCATATACAAATACTTATAATTATTCGAGTATATGTATATATATATATATATATAAATAATTCCATTTTATTTATTAACATATTCTATTTCAACTCTACACTCAACATGATAAGCATCTATTTTTCAACACATTACAATATACATAAGGTATTTATACTACATTATATATATATATATATATATATATATATATATATATATACAAATTATATCATATTATATATAATAATATAAAAGTTTATATAATATATAATTTTATAATATATTTATATATTATTTATAATATATAATTAAATTGTTAGAATATAATTATATAATTATATATATATATATATATATATATATATATATATGTTATAAAGTCAAAGTTGTAGATAGGTATATCGATTAATGTAATATACATTTAAATGCATTTAGCATTACGTAACAGAAATCGATATATCTACATAAAACTTTAAACTAGATTTCGGTGTCTCGCTCTGTGTTAAATGCATATATGTCTATAGCCATAGCCATGTAAATGTTTATTTTTCTGGTATTTTATATTGTTATCGTCTGTAAAGTATATTTCGTTATTTGTCTATAGAATAAATTCCACTCGGTGAGATTGCATCATTCTTCGGTTTGCATCTCATTGGGTAGGTACTATTATTATTATTATAATTATTATTATGTTATATTATTATTATGTTCAACAGGTCTTTGCTTTGATTAATAAAATGTATAAGAACATTCACATTATTATATACATATATATTATAAAATTATGATAACTATATGCCAATCATTAATATGCAGGAAACTGTAGAATTATTTGCAGAAATTCAAATTTCATTTAAAATATTAGAAAAACTGCCGGAGAGGAATAGTGAGTTGATGGGGATGATAAAGCATATAACGTATATACACAAATATATAGACGAATATATTGATGTACTTATCGCTACTACGCAAACTGATCAAACAGGTAATTTAGTTATCTAATTAATAACATTAGTTAAATATCTATATAAAATAAATATGCAATTATATTTTATTAGTCCATGGATAGTATACTATATATCCATATATGGTCAATTATTTATTTTATTTTTAGTTCACAATGTAATTAAATTTAAATAATATTACTAATAGGTATATATAAATAACGTTAACTGTTGTACAAATAATATCAATATCCTTCTTTCCTTAATCAAATATAGATTATAAAGTGTATAATTAAATATATAATATAATATTTCCTAAAATAGATGCGGGAATCATATATTTTATGTTGGGAGTTTGCGAATTATTGAAAAATGAATTTACAATGAAAATAAAGACAAGGTTACTTAATAATTACTTAATAACTATAGATTTAATATTATAGTTATTTTATGATTTTTCGTATGCTAATTCAAAAGTATAGTATACTCTATTATATATATAACTGCAGTAGGTAATAATTAATATAATATATTGGATTTTTCTAATTACAATTCTAACGTATATAAAGTATACAATTATAAAGTATACTTTATATAGTATTATCATATATGATATTAACTGTATAAAGTTTCTTATAAGATACATATTTATACTATTATATAATATATAATATTATTATTCATACTCTAGTATACTATATATATATATATATAACTTATATATATATTTGAATTTTAATTGCAGGAAATAATGACTCCATGGATACATGGATATATGCATATATCAGAAAAGAGGATGCTTATTATGTGTGTCGATAATTGTTTGGTTTTCGTTCAAAATAATTTATTTCGTATTTAATTAAGTGGTATTGTTAATTTTATTTGTTTCACGTAACATGTCCTACAAACATTAATTGTTTATGTAATTTTGTATCACGTTATTTATTTTAAAATGTATCTGTTAATAAACAATATTGTTACACCAAAATATGTGGTTTTTAGAAAATAAATTATCATTATAAATGTCGATTCCATATATAAATTAATAATATATAATAGTAAGTTATTATAAACACTGATATACATTTAAATAAAATATAGTATACCTTTTAATAAATTATGATATAACTTTATATAATATACATTTTAATAAATTATGGTATAACTTTAAATAAAATATAGTATAACTTTTAATAAATTATGGTATAACTTTATATAATATATGGTATAAATTTTAATAAATGATGGTATAACTTTATATCAAATATGGTATAACTTTTTATAAAATATGGTATAACTTTATATAATATATGGTATAAACTATGGTATAACTTTATATTAAATATGGTATAACTTTTTATAAAATATGGTATAACTTTTTTAATTAGTTATACCGTAAATGGTATACCAGGGCGCCACGGGGTTATACCATTTTTTAATCAATGTTATACCATTTATTTCTAACAGTGTATCTGGAGAAATTGATGGCATTGATAAATCTTTGATTACTGAAGGATTACATAAAGTAATTTAAAATATTAAAATAATGTAATTCAAAATAGTTTATTTTATTTAGCATTCGTTTCATACCATTATAATGATATTTTATACCATCTTATACGAGTTTATGCCTATTTTATACCATTATAATAATTAAAAGTAGTTCATTTTATTTTATTTTGCATTCGTTATATACCTTTATAATAATATTGTATATATATGGTATACCATTTTATACGTGTTTATACCTATTTTATACCATTATAATAAATATAATATTTAATATTCTTCTTCATATATTCTTTATTTTCTGCTAGATCGATATACCGGCACAATTCCTCATTCCCGGTGGTACCGGTATATCGAGAGCGCACTGTATATATGTATACTTCACCAAAACAGACCTGAATATATATCTTCTATAATTTCAATTAGTATTCATAATATGTATCTCCGTTCTATATACTACTTATTACCTTCTATACCTACCCTCTACATTTATTCTCCATTCTATCAATATACCTGCATGCATTATGTGCTATAGCATACCTATATCGTCCCTATAAAATAAACTACCACATAATATACGTTCAACTTAATCCATAAAATAATGTAAAGCTCTATTCAAACACATATTTTACCACTGCATATCTCTGCTCACTATTATTGTAAATATTTATAAATATTTATTAATTTAGAGTACTCTATTTATTCCTTATAATTATTTACTTAATTTTGTCATTGATGTTTCATTGTATTGATTGCGTTATACTCTTGTGTTTTTACTCTGGCACTAATAGTCACAATAACACAATTAAATCTAATAATATGTAGGCTACATTTAAAAACTTACTAAATTAAGTTCTTATTTAATAATTACAGTTTTCTTATCCACGACTAAGGACAGGACATGACTTCTACTAATGAATATGTTGTGAACTTTCGAGTGATGTTCGTATCGCATCGTGGACACCATGATTCATAGACACCATGATTAATGGTTCAGGAATACAACTTGAATTTTATATGCAATCATTGCAAAAACTTGTTTTTAAATTAATTATTTTTATATTATTAAATTGAAATCATAAAATAATGTAACACGCATTATGCTACTTAGTATGACTAAATAACTGCAGTTTCATATGAAATAGAAAATTAAAACCAGATTTATAAATAAATTCGTATTTATAATATACTATTTATCAAGTTCTTGATATATATATTGAAATACAAATTAAAAAATATGAACGTATTTTTATTTTATAATTAAACAAATATATCTGATATCTTTGATTCAAATATTTAAATCATTAAAATATAATGAAATATACCACTGAAAATTATATATTTCGAAGTACACAGAGTTACCACTGAATAGATAGAGATTAGACGACGTACTATATGTATACACTATATCATATAGTGTTATAGTATAGTCTATATGTATACAATTGCCATGATTAATAAAATATGTATTGACTATTATTTGTTTAGTAAAGTTTATGTTATATTTATTTGTATAATATATTATATATTGTAAATTGCTATTATACTAGCATGATGACAACATCAATAGCGAGCTTTATCGACTTTACCTCTAAGTATGCGTAAAGTGTTCTCCTCTAGGAATGTGTCGGATAGGACAACTTTACATGTCATTAATATTTCATAAATCATTTTATAATAGATATTTAATATTCATTTATGTTTACAATATCAGGTTTAGTTGAGTATACTCATACTCATATCTATAGATAATTTAAATAGGTATAATTAAACATATATGTAAATGTAGCGGTACTTATAAATTGCGATTGACATTGTGTAGGTAATGTATACATGTTACGTGATGCATAATATATGTGTTATATATAATTATAAAACTTAGTAATACTTTATAATCATAATCATAGATTTTACCATATGTTATGGGATGACAAAACTTTCAGAGAAGCCCGTCGAAACATATGATTTTTTAAATTATATGATATTTTGTATTCAAATAAATATTATATATATAAAAATCAATAAATAAAATATATTATCTTTAAAATGGTGTAAGGTTCGCTACATAAAGTAAATATAAGTGTCATAAATAAGCATTTATAAATACAAGCGTATACAAATAAACATTAAAATGATAGTAGGTTAAAATGCCTAAACATTTGTTTAAACATTGATATTATTGCTCTTTATTTTTAAACTTAATTTTGAATTGTGAAGCTCCATAACTTTTGATCTACTAGATACATTTATAAGAAATTGTATAACTTAATATATATATATAGTAGGGGAAAGTAACCGAATATGGACAGTGCCTGAATACGGACACTCTCTGTATCTCATAAACCATAAATCCTACAAAAAAATGTTTAATGAATAAAATATTTATAATTATATAAAAAGTCAAAAAAGTATTTTTTATTTTTTAATTACTCAAAATATTGCTGATATATCCAATAAACTGATTTTTTATTACGTTTTTAAATTTATGAAAAAAAATGTCAACTTAAAATCTTCTCATGATTATACAAATGTATCGATATAAAATATAATATTATATTATTAAAAAATAAAGCATTCTAAAATTTGTATTTTTAATTTCTATATTTGTTATCAAATATTCATTAAGTTATAAGCATATATCTAGAGGTCATATAAGTCCCTAATACGGACACTCTATATGTCTTAATACGGACACCCTATAACCAATCAGCGCGCAGCGTATGAACAATTCGGATTTTCATTAAAATCGCGTGCGTTATAATATTAATACCACCAATAAAGCTAATTATAAAAAAATTATTATTTAGATACTTAAATTGTATTATTAATTAAAAAATAATAAAAATAAATAAATTATTAACTAATTAAATTACCTTTAACCTTTAACCTTGAGTTTTACCACTTCTTTTAGTAGATATATCTACTATTCAGACGTGGGCATTACAATATATTTTTTATAAAATTAATTATAAATAACGTAATTGTAATTTGTCTGATTGATTCATCAATAATATATAGTTTATCTAATGGTATATAAGGTGTCCGTATTATAATACAGGGTGTCCGTATTCGGACATGGGTACCGAATACGGACACCCCCGTTATCTATAGAATTAAAATATTAAATAAAATTTTAAAATTATAATAATATCTATAATCATATAATATTAATATATTGTAATTTTTGAATAAAAATAATGAGTCATAAAAAGTTAAGACCATTTATTGTTAAAGTGTCCGTTTTAGGTTACTTTCCCCTATGCCCTAAAATTAAAACTTATTTATTGGAATTAATGGAAATTAGTGGAAATTTTGTTATTTTGAAATTAGTGTTTTGTAGGTCTCATTTTCATCATCTTATAATTATCATATACTTCTATTACTTTATATATATATATATATATATATATATCTAAACATAATTAAAATGTATTTATTCTCTTATTAATTATAGAAGTTATCATATTTTTAGTAACACAAAATGTAAATGTTCATATGTTTCGTCTGCACTTTATAAATTGATATCACTAATTTAATATATAATATCATGTTTTAGTTTATTATATAATAATTAAAAGTCAACAAAATGTAAAAGCCACATCATAGGATAAATAATTATATGTGTGTTTAATTACCATTATTAATAATAAAGATACATGTTATATAACAAATTATATACATGTATATATTTGTATATATGTATCTTAGTGGAGTTTGATATACATAATATATTCTACATAGGTTTAGGTCATAGGTCATATATTATTTTTTAAATACCCTAGATTATCATATTATAATAAATAATAATTATTACATAATATAAATTGCATACTATATATATATATATATATATATATATATATATGTGTGTGTGTGTGTGTGTATGTATATATGTGTAGGTATACTACTTTATACATAATATGATATATGTGCAGGTGTTTTATTATGGTATCTGAGCTGTAGTAATGTTATTTCGATCAGTATTATGATTATGATGATTATTAGTACGATTAGACATCGCCATCAGCATACAGCCAGGTGGCAGCATGCATGCGCCAGCTTCTGTTTTATATTCGTATTAATTGATGTTATAATTATGACGAGGTTTGGAAATGTGATATTAGTGTGTGCGTATGTGTGTATGTGCTTATACATGTGTGTATATGCGTATGTGTGTTGTTTATATATATATATATATTGGTATTTGTGCATTTATGTATATGTAAGTGTGTGTGTGTGTGTGTGTGTGTGTGTGTGTGTGTGTTTATTAGTAGGATATCATATGTGTTTGTAGTTGTATGTATGTGTATATGTGTATTTGGGTAAATGTGTGTAGATGTGTGTATATTTGTGTGTTTGTGTCAGCATTTGTGTGTATGTATTAGTAGTAAAATGTAATTAATCTAAATCACAAAATCAAATATTAAATGTTCAAAGACATAATACTAATAATTAAATGATGGCGACACATATTACAAAATTAATAAATAATTTGAAATGTGTTAATGTGTATTAAAGAAATCTTGCAAGTGTAATATTAAACTAAGTTAATTACATTCAAGTGTGTTATTTATTTTAAATTTTGTTTGTGAGTTTTTCGTTAGTGATAGTTTGGGAAGTTTATTCCAATGATATGAGTTGTTAGTCGATTGCTTATTATTTTAAATATTACTGTAGATAATATCAAATTATTTTATCTTCAAATCCAATGTATTATCTTATATATTAAGTTTGGTATGTAGGGGAAATTCTCCGATTACCGACCCCTAAATGATTATTTGTAATAACTTATTCAATATTAAATATATTTATTTGAAATTTTGTAATTAGGGTAATATTATGGCAATGTATAATGTGGCTATTTTAAATATTGGATATAATTATATTTACAAGAATAAACAGGGGGGTCGGTAATCGGATACATGTGTCTAATACCGACCCCTTATCCTATTACCGACCCCTAAAATAATCGTGGTTCAAATAATTGTAGTATTATAATATCCAATAAAAATAGTAGATATACATAAATATAATTAATTATAACATGCACGTAATTTATATTTTATTTAATTTATGTTTTAATTGTAATATTAAATTTAAATTTAAACTCTATAGTAATTATATTAAAATAGTGTATATTATTATTTAATATTTATTTATTAATCAGTATGTATATAATCAACTGGAAGCATTAATCCTAAATCTATATCAATGATACACAAACAACTTACGACATATTTTAAAGTAAAATACGGATATATTTTGATTGGATATTATAAATCACATGGGGTCGGTATTAGGGTAATTTAGGTGGTCGGTAATAGGAAAATCATATGGGTTGCTATAATTAAGATATATTGGTTAATAGTTATTCAAATTAAATTATTTTGATAATATTTATAAAAATTGTATTGGTCTACAATATTATTTACAGTATTCATTTTTCTTTTAATTAATAAAGTATTTACAATGATTTAAAAATAATTATTATTAAAATATTTAAAAAGTAAAAACAGAATATTACATTTTATCAAATAACAATTATAGGATTAAATATTTTTAAAAACAAAATACGTATTCATATTTATCATTAAATTACTAAAAGTGCATGTATATATATATATATATATATATATATATATATATATATATATATATATATATAATTGTTTGATATCTCTTATGGTTACTGAGATACGAGAAGAGGTCGGTATTAGGAAGGGTCGGTAATCGGGGACTTTCCCCTATATAATTTAAAGTTTTGTAAATTGGTCTGTGTTTATAGAGATGATATTTAGTGGTAATATATAGGGGAGGGAACGGGGTAGTGGCCGGTAATATATATGCCTCAGCATAATTATAATATATCTATAAATACTGAATTTTAAAATCCTGAATTTTATTTTGAGTTAGCTATAAATCATATAGGTCTAGAATACTGTGATTTCACTTGTATATATTATTGAATAATATTAACGATTTATTAGGTATTAAAAAAACATTAAAATAAGGCAAGTCCGGGGTAATGGCCGCTAGTATCTGAATATGCAATAGGTGTCTCGTAATGTATTCGATTTATATTTTTGTAATTATGTAATATTAAATAATTATAGTTATGATGCATACGCACCTTATTTGATTCAGTGATTTAAATATACACACAGACTCATAATAATTTATACACACATAATAATTTTGTATATTATAGAAATTTTGATTATCTAAATATTGTATATAGAACTTGTTATCATATTAAGCACCATTTAAGCGTTAATTAAAACCACCAGAACTCCGTTCTCGGCCACTACCCCCTTCCGTCCACTAGTATTTAGTATGCGTTCATTTAGAAGCTTACACATAATTCTGCTTATTTGGTTTATAATTTATTTGTATTTGTTCTTGTAGTTTGTAGATTTGTAGTTTTGTAGTTTTGTAGTTTTGTGATGAGTTATGATAATCAAGATTCGATATTTTATAAGCGGAAGTTATTAAGTTGACATTTATTAGCATCACACAATGCTTTATTCGTTTTAATTGATATAGTTTATTATTAAATTATTGTATTATTGATGGAAGTTGATTATTTAGTGATAGTTTTATTCCTCGGCTTGTGATATCAGGTTTCATATTTCTATTTCAATATTTGCTATTTGTATATGAATGAGGGGAGGTGAAATGTAATTTATAAAAGATTATGAATTATTAAATTGAAAGTAGGTTGTTGTTGTTGAATTAAAGTCATAGTTCGGTAGTTAATTTGTTTGTTTCAGTTATAGTTTATAGGAAACTATTTAAATGTGTTGATGTATATAATTTGATATCATCAGCATACACATGATAGTTAATATTTGGTTATTTAATATTGAGTTAATAATGGATGTGTAAATAGTAAATGACCCGATACACTACCTGAGAAACTCTCACTTGAAAATTAGCGAGTTTTAAGAATTTATTGATTAGGTCAGTATATGAAGGGTATACATAATTAAGTGTATCTTTAGTTGGTAAAGTGTGATATTATCAATATATATATATATATACATGTTTAATAATGAATTTCTCTTATATGTTATTCAATATATGTTGAGGTACTATTAGGCAATGTATCTGATATAATTGATGGTGAAGAATAATAAGTATAGAATAATTGAATAATAGAATAATTTATGATATATATAACATTCTATGTGTTCGTAAATGATTTTTATTTTGTTAATAACAAATATTAAAAAATATCATTACAAATGTTATTGTCTGATTTAGTTTTCCTTTTTGGTAAGTTATCAAAAGTATTATATAATAATTTCATGTCTTTAAATATTAATTATGTGGTAATATTAATGGGATTTTATTAATTGTATTTCATTAAAAGTACATTAGCGAGTATATATGTTTCTTGTTTCTTAATACATTTATCTTTTTTTAAACTATTTGTTTTCCTGATTGTTCGATGAAGATCAGATAATGTTCCATCAATGACATTAATTCAACGTTATTGAAAATTAATAGTTATATGTATTTGAAGTATGTATTGATTTATGTTATGTGTTGCAACTTCATTAGTTATTGAAGTCGATGATTGCCAGTTTATATATGTCATGTGAAGAGTTTCCATTATTAATATTTGTTTGGATACGGTTATCATATTTTCTTTTAAAGTTGAATGTTCTGTACATTTGTGATATATTTATATACTATGGCGGTATTTAACTATTTACCTTATTAGTGTATTGGTGAAAGTATTATTAGTGATATCTAGGTCAAATGTGTTTCTTTTGTGGTGATTGGTTCATGTATGTGATGTGATGTGTAATATTGAGATCATTAAGTATGTTCGAGACTATTGATTTTTATTTAATATTGAAATCATATATTATTATTAAGTAGTAGGAGTTTCAAATATGGTTGTGATGTTTAATTAGTTTAATATTTTAGTTAATTATTACAGCTATTCCACTACCACGTACATTTCTAGATGTGTGGCTGAAGTAGTGGGTATTAGGTGTTGCATCAATGTAGGGCTGTAGTATCAATGCATACACACCCTATAGGGTTGTAGTATCAATGCACTTATGTGGGGTCATTATTCATCCAAGTTTCAGTGAGACAAAGTATGTATATGTTGTCGTTAATAATTAATCAGTGAATCGGGTAAGGTATGTTTTTGAGCGAGTGCGTGTTAAGTAGAGATTTACTAAGGTGATTATAATTGTGTTGTCAAGAGGTTTTCCTTTATAGTGTAATGTTACATGTGTAGATGTATGGTGAATGATATGGGTAAAGTAGGTAGGTTATACAGTTGTGTATTATATCTAAAGGACTTGAATTTATAAATAAAGGGAATATTTATATGTAATATTAATTTGGCGATTATTGACTTACTTGTTTACTGGGTTGTGGATTGATTATTGTATGTTTTTGTGAGGTAACTCAATACATTATATTAGAAATAACATACAACTACCCTCCAATAACATACAATAATCAATCCATAAGCCACTAAACAAGTAGGTCAATAATCGCTAAACTAATAATACATACGTATACGTTAGTGTCAAGCTAAGTTCACACGTGACATTACGTAAGTTGAGGTGGTCACGTGTATAGCCATTAATGTTGTGTTACGCATGCGCGGGACTCAATAATACTAAGTCGGGTAAGGGTTTACGTGTTTAGTTAGTCAGTAATGTATGTGTGTATGTGTGTATATGTGTGTGTGTGTGTGCGCGTGTGTGTGTGTGCGCGTGTGTGTGTATGTGTGTGTGTATGTGTGTATGTGTGTATGTATGTGTGTATGTGTGTGTGTGCGTGTGTGTGTGTGTGAATACACGACAGTGAACGACATACAGTCGACGTGCTGATTAATTAGTGGTTCATGGCGTTACTGAGTTACCGAGTGGTAGCGAGGTCCGTAGTAATTCAAGTCATTGAAAATAAGCACATTATTAATATTATTATATATCTATACGTATAAAAGAAAGTTATTATATGTTAATTTTAATATATTCACAGCATATTTACATACTAATGTAACAGTTATAGCGGCGATAACGCGCGCACACACACGCGCCCACACGTGAGCTCACACACGCGCACACACACACGAGCGCACACACGCACGGCGTGCGCACACACGCACGCACACACCTGTATCGCTGACCAGGCACGCGCGGCGCGTGATTAATATCGGTGCTGAATTTTTAATAACTGAATTCCGTTCGCCATTATTCAACAACGCATTATTATTAATATTACGACTACGCTGCCGCTGATGATTAACAACAATAATAATAACCACTGGATACACACAACCTGACCACTAGGTGGCGTGTCGTTCGGCTCACTGTTATACAACGCGCCGAGATGGTTCGACTACACGCCTCGACACAGCGCTGTATCGGTGGGTGTGAACGCTACCACCGTCACCCACCTCGTGCCTCATAGGACCGCCTTCAGTCAGAACACGTTGTATCGCAAGGTTGTACCTCGACGACCTCTGTACGACCTCTGTACGACCTATGTACGATGTAGGCGTATCGGTGGTGTGAGACGTGGGGTCATTACACCTGGTGGTGTGTGTGTGTAACCAAACCATTCAAACGAACAGGTATATGTGTAGAATAGTTGATAACGAAATCGTACGGTATTGAAATAAACGGCTACAATAATACGAAATTAACTACATAAAGACTGTATATTGTACATTGTACAGTGTACACTGTACAATATGCTATAGTTAACGTAAGAACAATTCTCGATAACAGAAATGAAATATATTGTTTGGTAATTGATGGCAACCGTAATATGTTAACGGTTTAAACTTTAACTTCTCAACCGTATTACCTAGAGGTATATATAACGAGTGTCACATGCTGTTATGGTGGTATACGATAGAACATTATTGTGTATCAATAGATATATCACAACGTGTTCATTGTCCATACTAATTCAACAATATTCATGAAGCGAGGGAATATCTGCACCATAATAAATAAATATATTAAATATTAAATAACTATATACTAATTATTAACTTAGTTATATCTATACAATTAGGTGATGAAAATTCGGTGATTTTTATTTTTATAATTTTATAATTGTGTGATTGACATTTCATATTTTTATTTATTTATATACGTTTCGAGTTTTATATTTATTTTCTAATGTTAACTATCTTAAAAGAGACTATATGAAATAGTAACGAGTAGATCTCTATCAGAATAAACATGAGTAAGCTAATTCTTACAAATCTTAAATATCTTAGATTCTGAAATAAAATTTAAATTCATAGAAATATGTTCAATTAGTATTTTATTATTTAATTGAAAATTGTTAATTTTGTTAAAGTTATTTTAATTATTATTTGTCTTTAAGTTTATATAATTTATATTATATTCTTTAAAGAATACTTTTGATATGTGTTATATGTTTCTTGTAAGATTGATAAGATAATATAATACGAGTTAAATCTAATGATATAGACAAGTTATAACTTGGCAATAATATTTAATAAATATATCAATTTTCTTTTTGTATTTCATATACAGTATTTATTAATACAAAATTTCTCTATCTACGCAAAGTAATGAATGTCACCCAGCCCGCTGTATATGTCATAGCAGTAGTAACGAAATCGCTGAAATGTATTTTGGTTTTACGCGATTTACATACAACAATGTTTTCATATTTGTTCTATTTAATTACATGCAATATACGTTAGCTTTTACTAACCTCATATATATGTATAGAATTAAAAACTAAACTATCGCATTGATTTATTATATATTAGTAATTAAAACTTAGTTTTCATCATATAAATGATGATTAAAAACAATTTTTTTTGCATTTCAAAAGTATATAGTTTGATATGATTTACATTATAAACAACACATTTATACGAAAATTCAGACTGTATAGATGGCACAGCTCGTACTTTGTGTACAAAATCGATTAGCATGATTTCGCGTAAATGGTATATATTCCTTAGAAAAATATTTATTAATATAGTACTTTTAGAATTAGATGCATTAACATGTAGAAATTAGATATTGTATTTGATCTATTAGTATATTACATTAGTAATATAAGAAAAGAGGATAATTACATAATAGCCGTGGTAGTAGTAGTAGTAGTAGTAGTAGTAGTAGTAGTAGTAGTAGTAGTAGTAGTAGTAGTAGTAGTAGTAGTAGTAGTAGTAGTAGTAGTAGTAGTAGTAGTAGTAGTAGTAGTAGTAGTAGTAGTAGTAGTAGTAGTAGTAGTAGTAGTAGTAGTAGTAGTAGTAGTAGTAGTAGTAGTAGTAGTAGTAGTAGTAGTAGTAGTAGTAGTAGTAGTAGTAGTAGTAGTAGTAGTAGTAGTAGTAGTAGTAGTAGTAGTAGTAGTAGTAGTAGTAGTAGTAGTAGTAGTAGTAGTAGTAGTAGTAGTAGTAGTAGTAGTAGTAGTAGTAGTAGTAGTAGTAGTAGTAGTAGTAGTAGTAGTAGTAGTAGTAGTAGTAGTAGTAGTAGTAGTAGTAGTAGTAGTAGTAGTAGTAGTAGTAGTAGTAGTAGTAGTAGTAGTAGTAGTAGTAGTAGTAGTAGTAGTAGTAGTAGTAGTAGTAGTAGTAGTAGTAGTAGTAGTAGTAGTAGTAGTAGTAGTAGTAGTAGTAGTAGTAGTAGTAGTAGTAGTAGTAGTAGTAGTAGTAGTAGTAGTAGTAGTAGTAGTAGTAGTAGTAGTAGTAGTAGTAGTAGTAGTAGTAGTAGTAGTAGTAGTAGTAGTAGTAGTAGTAGTAGTAGTAGTAGTAGTAGTAGTAGTAGTAGTAGTAGTAGTAGTAGTAGTAGTAGTAGTAGTAGTAGTAGTAGTAGTAGTAGTAGTAGTAGTAGTAGTAGTAGTAGTAGTAGTAGTAGTAGTAGTAGTAGTAGTAGTAGTAGTAGTAGTAGTAGTAGTAGTAGTAGTAGTAGTAGTAGTAGTAGTAGTAGTAGTAGTAGTAGTAGTAGTAGTAGTAGTAGTAGTAGTAGTAGTAGTAGTAGTAGTAGTAGTAGTAGTAGTAGTAGTAGTAGTAGTAGTAGTAGTAGTAGTAGTAGTAGTAGTAGTAGTAGTAGTAGTAGTAGTAGTAGTAGTAGTAGTAGTAGTAGTAGTAGTAGTAGTAGTAGTAGTAGTAGTAGTAGTAGTAGTAGTAGTAGAAGTAGTAGTAGTAGTAGTAGTAGTAGTAGTAGTAGTAGTAGTAGTAGTAGTAGTAGTAGTAGTAGTAGTAGTAGTAGTAGTAGTAGCAGCAGCAGCAGCAGCAGCAGCAGCAGCAGCAGCAGCAGCAGCAGTAGTAGTAGTAGTAGTAGTAGTAGTAGTAGTAGTAGTAGTAGTAGTAGTAGTAGTATTAGTAGTAGTAGTAGTAGTAGTAGTAGTAGTAGTAGTAGTAGTAGTAGTAGTAGTAGTAGTAGTAGTAGTAGTAGTAGTAGTAGTAGTAGTAGTAGTAGTAGTAGTAGTAGTAGTAGTAGTAGTAGTAGTAGTAGTAGTAGTAGTAGTAGTAGTAGTAGTAGTAGTAGTAGTAGTAGTAGTAGTAGTAGTAGTAGTAGTAGTAGTAGTAGTAGTAGTAGTAGTAGTAGTAGTAGTAGTAGTAGTAGTAGTAGTAGTAGTAGTAGTAGTAGTAGTAGTAGTAGTAGTAGTAGTAGTAGTAGTAGTAGTAGTAGTAGTAGTAGTAGTAGTAGTAGTAGTAGTAGTAGTAGTAGTAGTAGTAGTAGTAGTAGTAGTAGTAGTAGTAGTAGTAGTAGTAGTAGTAGTAGTAGTAGTAGTAGTAGTAGTAGTAGTAGTAGTAGTAGTAGTAGTAGTAGTAGTAGTAGTAGTAGTAGTAGTAGTAGTAGTAGTAGTAGTAGTAGTAGTAGTAGTAGTAGTAGTAGTAGTAGTAGTAGTAGTAGTAGTAGTAGTAGTAGTAGTAGTAGTAGTAGTAGTAGTAGTAGTAGTAGTAGTAGTAGTAGTAGTAGTAGTAGTAGTAGTAGTAGTAGTAGTAGTAGTAGTAGTAGTAGTAGTAGTAGTAGTAGTAGTAGTAGTAGTAGTAGTAGTAGTAGTAGTAGTAGTAGTAGTAGTAGTAGTAGTAGTAGTAGTAGTAGTAGTAGTAGTAGTAGTAGTAGTAGTAGTAGTAGTAGTAGTAGTAGTAGTAGTATTGGTAGTGGTAGTGTTAGTGGTAGTGTTAGTGGTAGTGGTAGTGGTAGTGGTAGTGGTAGTGGTAGTGGTAGTGGTAGTGGTAGTGGTAGTGGTAGTGGTAGTGGTAGTGGTAGTGGTAGTGGTAGTGGTAGTGGTAGTGGTAGTGGTAGTGGTAGTGGTAGTGGTAGTGGTAGTGGTAAGGTAGTGGTAGTGGTAGTGGTAGTTGTAGTGGTAGTGGTAGTAATAGTAATAGTAATAGTAATATTAATAGTAATAGTAATAGTAATAGTAATAGTAATAGTAATAATAATAGTAATAGTAATAGTAATAGTAATAGTAATAGTAATAGTAATAGTAATATAATAGTAATAATAATAGTAATAGTAATAGTAATAGTAATAGTAATAGTAATAATAGTAATAATAATAATAATAATAATAATAATACAATACTACATTTAACAGGTGTACTTTTCCTGGTTATATGTGCCGATAATGTGCATCATACCATTAGTGTTATTGCTGGTCCTAAACACATGTTTGGTGAGGGCAGTGAGGCGATCACAGAAACAGAGAAAGACGATGAATGTACGACAAAGTAGAGAGAACAACATAACAATGATGCTAGTGTTTGTTGTGGTGATCTTCTTTATAGGACAGGTATGTATAGAGAGTGGCGCTACCTATCGGCGTATCACTGAGATAACTAGGTATCACTTGACCTATATTATCTAACCTAGTTATGTATAGGGAAAAGTAACCGATTACGGATACTCAGAAACCATAAATCCTACACAAAAATGTTTAATGAATAATATATTCATAATTATATAAATAGTCTAAATAAGTAATTTTTATTATTAAATTATTTAAAATAGTGCTGATATATCCAATAAACTGATTTTTTTATTACGTTTTTAAATTTATGAAAAAAAAATGTCAACTTAAAACCTTCTCAAGAATATACAAATTTATCGATATAAAACATATCAATATATTATTAAAAACTAAAGCATTCTAAACATTATATACATATTTGCTATATTTGTTATCAAATATTAATTAAGTTATAAGCATATATATATATAGATCATATAAGTTCCTAATACACTCTAGATGTCTCAATACGGACACCCTATAACCAATCAGCGCTTGAACTATTCTGATTTTCATAAAAATCGCGTACGTTATAATATTAATACCACCAATAAAGCTAAATCTAAAAATGTTATTATTTAGATACTTAACTTGTATTATTAATTATTAAAATAATAAAAATTAATAAATAAATTACTAATTAAATTATATTAAATTATTCATAAAATTAATTATAATAATGTAATTGTAATTTATCTCATTGGTTCATCAATAATATATAGATTATCTAGTGGTATAGGGTGTCCGTATTAAAATCCTATGTGGACTTGGCGAAAATAAGAGGGACCTTTTCCGAATTGTTTCCATATTTTATTAAAGAATATTTTGTGTTGTATATCGACTACTAATTCTCCTTCATATATCAGTAATTCAAATTATCAAATGTTTAAAGTGTTCTTCTATTAGAGTGTTGATGACTTATATTACTTTTAGTTTGTTATTATAAATATCTTCATCTTCCACGATATAGTGATTTGTTATTTATATAGTTATGTCACCTGCCTGCTTGCATACATATAGATAGTTTAGATTTTACTAATATATTCAGTCCATATCTTGCTAATAGTCAATACGTATATATATACTTCTTATGTAATGCAATTTCCACTTTTATCTTGAATCGAGTTGTAATGTTATTCTTTAGTCGTCTTTATTAGGTATTTAACTAATTCGTATTTTCAATTTTATTAATTGTTAGTTGTGAATGTATTTTCTATTTCTTGAATTTTGTCTTTAATTAATTTTTATTTTATTTCTTTCATACTAATTTAGAATTTTTAATAAGCGTGCAATATTATTGTTTCCCTTTTAACATAAACCTAGTAGTTCTAAATGTATAAATACTTACAGTAGTAGTAATTATGCTGTACTTAATCTGATTATGTACTTTACTGTAATTATTTTTACCTGAACCTAACTTATTCCGATGAGTTATGTTTTCCATATATATATATTTTCAACTGCATACATGATCATTATAACTTGTAAATGATAAGTGTAGTACGTGCAAGTAGTAGGTTACCTATGTGTTACTGTTGCTATGTAACACGACTGCTATAGATCTAGTCTGTAGACTATCGTCCTAAGTAATTAACAGATTTAACGACAGATTTCAGCCCTTAAATCGATAATAACTTTAGGGGAGAGTATGGGCCTAATATTCTATTGCATATCAAAATATAAAATATAACAATATATTAGTAATAACCAGTGATGGGCACCGATCCTTTTTTCCTGGATACATACCCGATCCTTTTACAATCCCTAAATCGATCCTAAGTTTCTTACCCGGTCCCGATATTATTTATAAATTGATTAAAAAATAAAAATGAAGTTTTAAACATCTTTAAAAGCTATTTATGTAATGCTATTACAAGTACGAATATACTTACTGAAGAATTGTCAGAAAGTTTAGATAATAACAAAGTAGCAATACAGAATTAGAATAAATACAATATATTCAATATAGATCAAATAATATAACTATACTCATTACATATCCAACTATAACAACATTATTTATTCAATATAATTATATTTTTCCTTCATAACATACGCCAGTGAAAGAGAAATAACATTTCTGATTACATTTTGAATATTTAGTTTTACTAAAAGGCAACAAAATAACATTGGTATATATAGTTTTATTATTTATTATTTTGTATTATATATATATATATATATATATATATCATATTATATCATATCATAATTTATTTATATTTATAACATGTTATATGCATATACTATTATGTTTTACTATATGGGAAAGTAACCTAGTACGGATACTTTAACAATAAATGGTATTAAAATTGTATTACTCAATATTTGTATTCAAAAATTACAATAGATTTATATTATATGATTATAAATATTATTGTGATTTTAATATTGTATTAAATATTTGTTTTAACGGGGGTGTCCGTATTCGGTAGCCATGTAGGACGTACCTACGGATACGGACACCCTGTGTTATAATATGGACACCCAATATGCCACTAGAATATACTATATATTATCGATGAACCAATCATATAAATTAAAATGGCATTACTTATAATTAATTTTATGAATAATTTAATATAATTTAATTAGTAATTAATTTATTACTTTTTTATTAATTAATAATTTCAAGTAAAGTATCTTAATAATACGTATAACACGTATTAATATATTGATGGTATACATATTATATTGCACGCGATTTTTAAGGAAATTAGAATAGTCACACGCTTCGCTTTGTTTGGTTATAGGGTGTCCGTATTAGGGACTTATATGACCACTAGATATATGCTTATAACTTAATTAATATTTGATACAATATATAGCAATTATGGACATACTGTTTAGAATGCTTTAGTTTTTAATAATATGTTGTTATATTTTATATCGATACATTTGTATATTCTTGAGAAGGTTTTAAGTTGCCATTACTTTCATAAATTTAAAAATGTAATACAAAAATCAGATTACTGGATATGTCAGCACCATTTTGAATAATTAAAAAATAAAAAATATTATTTAGACTATATGTAATTATGAATATTGTATTCATTAATTTTTTTTGTATGATGTATAGTCCCTGAGATACCAAGAGTGTCCGCTTTCGGTTATTTCCCCCTAGATATTACAGAACATAATCACACTGTAGACTTTATAGTTGGTTATTACAATAATATTGATTATGAAGATAATACAAATAATATTAGCAATAATAATAATTATTATAATAAAAATAACGTGTTGGTACTAGTTGATGCCTATGCGGTTACCCGTAGGTACCCGCTCTCATCTACAACATGGCCTACGCTATTGACGACATACAAGTGATGACCGCTTTCGGCTACAGAGTGTTGTCCGATGTCCGCAACTTCCTGGTCAACCTGAACTCGGCCTCCAACTTCCTGTTGTACTGCGCCCTCGGTCAGAAGTTTAGACGAACATTCGTGTCTATGTTCTGCCCAAAATTCCTGCATGATTCGTCAGCTACGGTTTCTATGCAATATAGTGTTAGTTCATTATGTATACGCCTGTGTGTACGCTTGTATGTGCTTGCATATGTTTGTTTAGATGCATAAAATGTGGCGCTAGAACTTTAAGATAATTAAGATAATTTCCTATTCTACGTAAACTTTTAATAAATGAATATCCTAATTTTTAATCTAGGGAAAAGTCTCCGATTACCGACCACCTCCTAATACCGACCCCCTCCTAATACCGACCCCCTCTCGTATCTCAGTAACTATAAGAGATATCAAAGAATTATATAAATATGAATAAGTATATTGTTTTACAAAATATTCAATCCTACGATTGTTATTTGATAAAATGTAATATTCTGTTTTTACTTTTTAAATATTTGAATAATAACTTTTTTTAAATCATTGTAAATACTTTATTAATTAAAAGAAAACTTAATATTTAACGCAAAATATTGTAGATCTATAAAATTATATAATTTTATAACTATTATAAAAATAATTCAATTTGAATAACTATTAACCAAAATATATTAATTATAGCAACCCATATGATTTTCCTAATACCGACCCCCTAAATTACCCTAATACCGACCCCATGTAATTTATAATATCCAATCAAAATAGATCAGTATATTACTTTAAAATATGTCATAAGTTGTTTGTGTATCATTGATATAGATTAAGGATTCATGATTCCATTTGATTATATACATACTGATTAATAACTAAATATTAAATAATAATATACACTATTTTAATATAATTACTATAAAGTTTAAATTTAAATTTAATATTACTATTAAAACATAAATTCAATAAAAAATAATTGCGTGCATGTTATAATTAATTATATTTATGAATATCTAATATGTTGTTGGATATTATAATACTAAAATTATGTATACCACGATTATTTTAGGGGGTCAGTAATAGGGGAGGGGGAGGGTATTAGGAACAGGTATCCGATTACCGACCCCCCTGTTTATTCTTGTAAATATAATTATATAAAATTTAAAATAACCACATAGTTCATTGCCATAATATTACCCTAATTACAAAATTTCAAATAAATATAGTTAATATTGAATAAGTTATTACAAATAATCATTTAGGGGTCGGTAATCGGAGACTTTCCCCTATATTGCTCCTAGCTATGATATATATCATATGAGATAAAGGATGATAATAATTCCATAGATTACAACGTTACTAATTGTAGATAGATAAAACCTATATGTTTTAAAATATAAGAATATATATATATATAGGTTTAATATTTCCTATATTTAATCGATACAATTATAACTAGATTTCAATATTTGTCAAAAAGATACTACAGTATTCTATATTTTAATTTTAATTATATTATTATAAAAAATCCTTAATAATTATAGGATTAGTTATCTATAATTATCAAATTAGAAATTATTATACAATACAAATAAGTATAGGATTGTAGATATGTTGGATGTAGGGAGAGAACGGAGTAGTGGCTGATAATGTATATGCCTTAGCATATACTTCTAATATATCGATTAATACTGAATTTAAGATCTTATTTTTTTTTTAATTTGCTATCAATCATATATGTTTAGAATACTGTGATTTCACTTTTATATATTACTGAATATTATTAACTATTTATTAAGCAGTAAAAAAGGCATACAAAAGCATTAAAATAAAGCAAGTACGGGTAGTGGCCGATATTATCAGAATATACAATAGGTGTCTAGTAACCTTTAACCTTTAACCTTGGGGTTTCACCACTTCTTTTAGTAGATAGTACTACTACTCAGACGTGGGTAATTAAAAATTACAGGCTATAAGCAGCTTTGAACAAGTGTGTTTTTAGTAATTTTTTAAAGGAACTAGTTATGTTATTTGTTCTAAGCATATCCGGCAGTTGATTCCATAATTTAGATGCTGCGGCTTTGAATGATCTATGGCCAAACTGCGAATGATAATGATTTGTAACCAGCTTGAATTTATGGGTATCGCGAATGTTTCTAGAGTAGTTCTTCAGTTCAAGAATGTTGCAGAGATAGTCTGGATAACCACAGTGTAAAGCTATATGAGTAGTTAATAGCAATTTGTATATTATTCTGTATTTTATTGGCAACCAGTGCAGTTCTTTCATTTTAGCAGTGACTGACTCATGAGAGGATTTAGGCATATTGAATATTATACGGATCGCTCTTCTTTGAATTTTATTGAGTTTACTGAGGTGCGATTCTGGAAGTTCTACTAGGAGGAGGTTGCAGTAATCAAGATGCGATAATACAAGATTTCTTACTAAAGCTTCACATGCTTTTTTTGTTATAGATGGTCTTATTTGTCTGATGTTATATAATGAGTAGTTGGCAATTTTGAAAATTTTGTCAATATGGAATTTGAAATTCAGGTTGGGATCTATTATGAAACCAAGATTTCTGACAGGAGTATTACAGTTTATATTTAAATCATATAAGTTTATCAACGATGGTAGTGATGTAGTGTTGATATGATTATGTATTAATAATAATTCAGTTTTGCTCATGTTTATACTCAATGAGTTGGATGAGTACCAGTGTTTAATTTCATTCAGACATGTATTCATTTTATTTATTACTGATGGTAGATTCTCTATTCGGTCAGTTTCCATATAAATCTGTAAATCATCCGCGTACATGTGGTATTTAATATTATGTTTTAGTAGGATTTCATGGATAAGGTCTATACATATGTTAAATATGATGGGTCCGAGGACAGAGCCTTGTGGGACTCCATATTTTAACTGACATATTTTTGATCTGGTATTATTTATTTTTATTTCAAAGGTTCTATCGTAATGTAGGTTTATTCGATTTATATTTGTTTAATTATATAATATTAAATAATTATATGTATGATACATACGCACCTTATTTGATTCAATGATTTAATTATATACACACATACTCACACACATAAATAAGTATAAATATATATAATCATGATTTTGTTAAAATTTGACAAAAAATGATTATGTAATAAATTAGAGTAATTAATTAATTATTTTTAAAAAAATTTACTTTATATTATAGACATTTTGATTATCTAAATATTGTATAGAACTTTTATCCTATGTAGCACCATTTAAGAGTTAATTAAAATGACCACTACCCCGTTCCACCCCCCTAAGTGTTATATAATATGTTACTTTATTACTATAGTGAAATATAGCATTGATAGACAATTGATTAGAATTGTATTTTTATGATAATTATTATATATAATATATATATATATATAGGGGAAAGTCCCCTATTACCCACCCCCTCCTAATACCGACCCCCTATCGTATCTCAGTAACTATAAGAGATATCAAAAAATTATATATACACGAAATGTTAGTAAATTAATGATAAATATGAATACGTATTTTGTTTTAAAAAATATTCAATCCTACAATTGTTATTTGATAAAATGATATATTCTGTTTTTTCTTTTTAAATATTTGAATAATAACTTTTTTTAAATCATTGTAAATACTTTATTAATTAAAAGAAAACTTAATACTGCACATAATATTGTAGATCAATAAAATGTTTATAACTTTTATAAAAATAATTTAATTTGAATAACTATTAACCAATATATCTTAATAATAGCAACCCATATGATTTTCCTATATCCGACCACCTAAATTACCCTAATACCGACCCCATGTAATTTATTGTATCCAATCAAAATAGATCCGTATTTTATTTTAAATTATGTTATAACTTGTTTGTGTATCATGGATATAGATTTAGGATGCTTGATTCCAGTTGATTATATACATACTGATTGATAAATAAATATTAAATAATAATATACACTATTTTAATATAATTACTATAAAGTTTAAATTTAAATTTAATATTACTATTAAAACATAAATTAAATACAAAATAAATTGCGTGTATTTTATAATTAATTATATTTATGTATATCTACTCTTTTTATTAGATATTATAATACTACAATTATTTATACCACGATTATTTTAGGGGGTCGGTAATAGGAGAAGGGGGTCGGTATTAGGCACATTTATCCGATTACCGACCCCCCGGTTTATTCTTGTAAATATATTTATATCAAACATTTAAAATAGCCACATTTTTCATTGCCATAATATTACCCTAATTATAAAATTTCAATTAAATATATTTAATATTGAATAAGTTATTACAAATAATCATTTAGGGGTCGGTAATCGGGGACTTTCCCTATATATAGGTAATATATATATATTATATTCCTATACATTCCTATATATCTATATATTACAAATAGGTAATATTACTTGTAATTACTATAGTAATAATACAAATCCTACCTATCTGGTTTATACTTTATAAATAATAATAGGGGAGAGCGGGGCAGGTTGAGCCGGTTTTTATAAAAACACATGTATCTTATAATGTTATGAATATATTTTAATAAAATAAAGTGCATAAGATATATATAGTTTATGATCAATTAAAAACATTCATAAATCAGTGTAATGATAAATAATTAATTATATAATTACATTTTAATTTTTTTTTAATTTGGCTCAACCTGCCCCGTCTACTGGGGCAGGTTGAGCCAGGTAGAAAAAATTAAAAATTAAAGATATATTTAACAAATAAACATGTTAAAGTTATATATTTATATTTATTAGTTATTTAACAAGTATATGCACCAAGATTAATATCAAAACTAATGAA
Source organism: Osedax fenrisi (assembly GCA_964019155.1). Lineage (NCBI taxonomy): Eukaryota > Metazoa > Annelida > Polychaeta > Sabellida > Siboglinidae > Osedax > Osedax fenrisi. Next base: position 101,234,817 of record OZ025239.1, read on the forward strand.
ACTTTTAAGGCGAGAGGTTATATTAGGAGAGAGGTTAGATTCTCTATGTTTTAATCCAGCATATAAACCAATTATTTAATTATTTAAAATAATTAGGCTATCCTACTCAATTATATATTTAATTAATTAGATTATCATTATTATTTAATTAAGTCATTAATTAATTAAATAAATTAATACATAAATATGTTTAATGATAAACGGGGCATATTGACCCTATGGTCAACCTGCCCCGTGTTACTATGGTCAACCTGCCCCATATCACTAGTATATATAAAAGTAATATAATTAATTTGTGAGTGATAATTTTTGAATTATTTATTTTATAATATATAGTATATTAAATATACTTTATTTATATACCATTAATAATGCTATGTTATTACAAAATATATTAATAATATCAAAGTTAAACTTACGAGATTTTCATAAAATATTAATAATTAAATAATATTTTAATTAGTTAAAATAAATAATTTTTGAGTTGTTATACTAATGCTAAATATAATTGTGTATACATGTATTAAAAATTGCATTAAGATATTTATTAATAGCAGAAATAATTGAGATGGCTCAACCTGTCCCTATGGTCAACCTGCCCCGCTCTCCCCTATAGTTAATAATTGTATTACTAGTATACAAATTTCTATAATTATTAGTAGGATTATAATAAATGATTAGCGCACTATGTTATTTTTATTATAATAATAATAATATTAAATAATACTTTGTTAATATAATTAATTCTATATTGATATAAATATTAAAAACTAAATTGGTAATATTTAAATGAATGAGTGTGTGTTCATAAATAAATATGTAACTATATATAGTATTAAAATGGTATTATTTACATACAATTATATAATCGTTAATTTCATATCTATTTTAAGTTGTCCCTAATAGATATAACTTATTACTTTTTCAGTTTATATTACATAATAATGTTGCTCAAATGATGACTAGTTTATTAATTAGTGTATCAATAAGATACATCTGTCATGTATTACATTACAATGGCTATCCACTGCATTACAATAGGCATCAAACAACCGCAGAACAACGATATCGACAGCGAAACAGAGGAGTATCAACAGAACCAACACTCCATCCACTTCAGTTAGAGACAGACAAAGAATAGTTCCACCAACTGGTGACCCGTTCGAAACTATTCCCATACTGAAGGAGTACTGCGGTGCCAAACTCTCCATCTCCTCCGCTACTTCCGCAAACAAACTAACTGAAGTAAATGTCTCCGAGGAGACGATTGTGAGGAGAGCTGCGTGTTCCCTGTTAGCCCAACAGGGGGCGGTGTTGGGTGTAGACACTGCAGCACAATGTTCCCTTGTTCCATGACTCATGCCAAGTGTTAATCATGTTTCTACAACTACAGCTACGTATTATTGTTATCATACATTTCCATATTAAATATTCATAAACATTTTATTATATTTTTATAAACTTATATATATATATATTTTTTTTATATATGTATATATATATATTTATATATACTTATATAAACTTATATTTATCGCATATCAAGAATTCTAAATTAATATAAAATTTTAAAAATGGTTTCTTTTTTAATGTTATATATTATTATTACTTTTATATTTCGATATATAAATAAACGCATAATATATATTTTATAAATATATTTATAAAATCAAATTACAAAATAAGTTATTGATTTGCTTAAAATAAATTTTCAATTAGATCAAATTTAATTTATAAATATGAGAAAATAAGTATATAATTTGAATATATTGTAATATATATTTATATATATATATATATATATTATTATTTAAATACATTTTAAATATAATATAAATTGAGGTATATTTATAAATCTACTATAAATCAATAAATAGCCTGGTATAAATTGATTACTAGGCAAATATTTGTTGAGATGTTGCAAATTAAATATGATGTGATCTAATATATATATTACAAAATGTATCAATTATAAAATTAATATCTAAAGGATAGGTAAATCTTTACAAATGTATAAAATTGATACATTTTATAATATAGATGTGAAAAATAAAATTATCATAATTTTAAATATACTCTTATTAAGATTCTTAATGAATATATATATATTTTATTTTAAAATTAATGAAGTATCAGTGAATTCAGATATAATTAACTGACATAATAATAAATGTTATAGGTAAGTATATCATGATTTCTAACAATGTATTGCGAATAAAAAATCATACATCAACGCTATATTATTAATATGTATATTAAAAAAATATTTTGGCTAGCAAGGATAAATATAAGAATGCAACAAATAATCGTATTTATATGTGATGAATTGAAATTATTGTTTTAAATCGTTTTGAATCTATCAACATTTAAATCTACTCTAATAAAAATAAGAATAGATATATATATATATATATATATATATATAATATTGCTATACGGTATTTTTTCTGACAAGTATTCATATATTCAAAAATATATTTATTGCGTAGCTTCAATCATCTTTCAAGCATCATTGCTTCGTATTCATTGACTTCCGACACCTAGATTACTACTGGTACACACCTAGAATATAGTGATGACACACTTGCTATCCGCGTAGGTAATCTTAGACTGTCGTATTCTCTCTACAGCGATGTCATCGAGACGTTGGCGCGGTGATTGCGATCGTTTCGCCTTCAGTTCACGGTAGTAGGTTGCCATCTTTGACATCTTAGTACTCGCCTTGTTCACTAGGGAAGTGTCGCTGGATGATTTACTCACCGTGCTCGTTGTCTGTGGAACTCTTAGCAGATTCTGTCATCAGCGATATTATATTATATTTATTTAATATTACTAAACGAGTAAGGAAAGTAAATCATAGTATATGATAGTAGTATTATTACTCATTATATGATGAATTATTTACTTTGATATATTTTATATTTCATTATTTACAGTAATGTAAGATTGGGAGGAATTTGGAAGGAAGATTAATTTATTAAATATTACTAAAGATATATAATATATTAATATATATTAATATATATATATTTATTAAAGACTAAAATATTACATATCTTAATAATAATAATAATTACTTGTCATAAATATTGATATACTGTGAATTAAAATAATATTATTATATGTTAACAATGCTTAATTATTCGTCTCACATCAATTTTCATTTAAAAATATTTTGATGAGAGTTTAAGATTGCCTTTTTAAAATAATAATATTTAACAATTAACATATACTTATATAATTAACTTATTACATATTAATAATATACTTATTATATAAGTATAATTTATTTATAATATAATATCCACATTAGTATAAATAACGAAAATGTCATTAAATTATATAAAATATAATAACAAATATTATTTTCTATTAGAAAAATAATGGAATATATTTCTAAAAATAAATTATATAATAATATGTAGAAAAAGTAACAAAACTCACTTTATGAAATGAATTATTGATGTTAAATAATATAATATCAGTATGAGATGGTGAAGTGAGTTAGTGAACCTGATCTTCCATACTAATGTAACTGAGAACAATGCCACAAGAATCGAGGTTCTCTATTTGCGGAGCATCATCGATAACTAGATATGAGTCATCGTTCTTGACGCAGTACATCACATCTTCTGAGGAGTTGTGGCACACATTCGAACCACTTGCAGGACTGCTAGTGTAGGAGAAGTTTAGGAGAAGTGTGTACATGCACAGTACAGTTATTTATAGATGGAATACTTATTTAGAAACAATAGAAACCTATTTAGTATTTGATTATCTGTTATCGTTAAGTTTTCTACGTTTCGATCTTTAGCCATCTTGAAGGTTTCCGCGATAATTTGTAGAATTTCTTAATATATTGTTATTTTTATAAGTCAGATTAGGTATTTTGTATACTATATAGATTATGATGGTAGAAATTATATAACATGTCGATTTTAAATGTAATAGTGTAATGGTTATGAGATAGCTAAAGTAATCTGTGAATGTAAATTAAATTTGTACTGATTCTCCTGTATATTAATTTAAACGTATACTGCTAAATACAAATTCTATGCTGAATGACTTCATTCAATTGATAAGTAAGAAATTCTACACTCCAATACTATATAATGCATTTTATCTCAATTTAGAATGTTCCAGAATAAGTTAAAAAATATAACAACTATTTATATTAATACCCTTACATTTAAAGGGACTCATGACACCGGTTTTTTTTAGTAAAAAAAATTGATTTTCAATTTTTGTATTAATATATAATTATAATCTTTTAAATATTATAGTTTAAATGAAATTTTAAATTGTGTTTATATGCGAAATATAACTGCTATAAATAATCACTTAAAAATACAAATTTGGAGATGTATTATTAGTATATTAAAAGAATACAAAATAAATATCTTGAAAGATATACCAGCTTTCTAAAATAGCATTTTTCATATCTTTTACATGTAAAGTAAATGAGTGTCTTGCTTCTCCTTAATGAAAGATGAAAATAATTCAATATAGAATTAATTAAACTACTACTTCAATATATATATATATATATATATATATAAAAGTACTTATCTATATATGCACCCAAACTACGGGATGACCATCAATACGTCGCTCTACTTTTTAAATCTAAGCTCAAACCCCCCATATATTCTCCCTAGCCTATAGTTTGTAATTCTATGCTGACAATGGTAATGCCTATAGGCACTTCAGGTAACAACAGGTAGCAACCTCTTCTGTCGTTATCACTGTTAACACTCATCAGCATATTGTTGAACAAGCGTAGATTTGTAGGACGCCATGTGTAGAAGTATTCATTGCCCTCGACACCATGTTCATAGTGGAAACGAAGGCATAGTGGACCAGAACTTAAGCGAGTCTTTACTTTTCCTGCACTCGTGGTAAGGATGAGGATGAATCATTAGTGTATTATGCACCGATGATAGGGTATCATTTATTGTATTCATTGGTAAATAATACTATTAAATAATAACTCTAATTTGGTCAATGTATTTTATATAGACAAATTATTAAATTAAATTTATTTTATAATTTATTATTAAATTTAACACAAATATTTCTAGTAGAAATATAAATAAACGTGAGAGATTATTGATGAGATTAGAATAGAGTAAAAAACAATAGATTTTCTAGTTATATTAGTGAACCTATTTCTATTAGTTTAACATCTTCTAATTTAATCTTCTGACAGCTCATGATTTCTTCTTTATCTTCATCGAACCTGTTGCATTATATATAATATATTAAATATTAATGATTTTAAATAATTATTAAGTTAATTTCAATAATTAATTTAAATAGATAACAGTGCAAATGGTTAAAAATAAACAAAAGTGTTTTATTGAATTTACCTAGTCACATAACAGGAAATAGTTGTTAGTATTAGTATCGTATCGAAACTATTACAGCAACTTGTGGATGAGTCAATTAATGCCCAGGATCCCAAATAAAGTTCGTTTTCTTCTTTATGTTTATCTAGTATTATCTGGCAGGTGTCACTTACAATGGCAGATTGATTGGCAGCTTCTTGTTCCGGCTAATTATGTTAGTAAACAATTAAATAACAAACAATTGATATCACCAAAATAGTTAGTCATACATAGTTATTAATAAATAGATTTTTTAAATTTAAATCATTTACACAAGGTTAATTAACACTATATTTAGATAATATTGTTCACTAATAGTATTAACTGAACATTAATATTATGCAATAATATACATATGAAATATAACTTAATATATTATGTTATAATGAAGATAAGTTAATGATCTTATTATTATTATTATTATTATTATTATTATTATTATTATTAATAATTATTGATTATTTGTTAAATGGTGTCATAAATAACACAATATCAATTTGTTGATCTAATTTATGTATATAATTTATATAATTTAAATTAATAAATACATTAAAAAGAACAACCTATTATAAATAATAAAATAATGAAAAACATGTCATTGATGTAATAAAAATGTTTAAATCAAATATTTATTCAAAATTTTAATAAAATTCTATACATTTTATTTTTGAATAATTATATTTCTTGAATTTTACAACTATTAATTATTTGTTTAAATAAAATTGTAAACCAATTTACTTTAGATTCAATACACATAATGTATAATATGTATATAATGTGTATAATGTATAGTACCTATATGAGTAACAGATTTCATCAATATATTATTAATAATACATATAATATCATATTCAAATAAATAATTATAAAAATCATTTTACTCAGTTAAGGGCACCCGACACTCGTAAAAATAATTCTGAGATTTTTTATTATGATTTATTTATAATATTTGAAATATTATCTTTAAAATGGTACCAAAATGGTGTGTTTACGTAAAATAAAAGATATAAAAAGAAGTATTTTAAAACACCTATAAAAAAGTAAATACAATAAATATTTTAATTAATTAAACATATATCAAAAATTATAAAATACATAAACAAAAAACATAATAATCTTTTTATTTATATTTAAGAAATATATCTTTATATTTAAATTAATAATGTCACTTTATAACAGAAAGGTTAAAATTGAATATTATTATTATATCTATAAGTTAATAACATTTTAAACATCTGAAAGTATTTTTAGGAATTATTTATAAGTTGTGTTCATTAGAGTTCAAATATATTGTAATATTACACACACACACACACACACACACACACACACACACACACACACACACATACACACATACACACACACACACATATATATATATATATATATATATATATATATATATATGTGTGTGTATATATATGTGTGTATGTACTATTGTTATTACTATAATATATTATTAATATTATTATTAAATAAGTAAATATCTAAATAATTAACCGTCAGCTTCGGATGTAGGGTAGAAGTGGAAATGTTAATTCCCAAACTGATGTCTATTGCCCATTGACGGAACTTATCACGAATTATTTGATTTTTATACCTGATATTAAATATAAAATTTAATACATTCTCATAATATAAACATAGAAATATACATGTAAATATATGTGTGTGTGTCATTATACATATACCTAATGACTTACCTATCTCCAGATTTCTTCAAGTCGTTAATTCTATCGATAACAGTACTTTTACGATATCTAGTGTAACTTCCCTGTGTGATAATTAGATAGATATAGATATATAGATAAGTATATAGATAATAATATGCTCATCATTATCTTGTAATGTCACTATTTTATCAGCAGATGTGGTATTTGCTGTAGTAGTATAATGTTAATATTTCAAGGCAATATTTAACATAGCATTATATCATTATAATAAATATAGGTCATATTCTACATATCCTACCCTTATATGTATCTCACTATAAGTAGCTTAGTTGTATAGATATTATTTATACCTATGATTTGCAATGCTATTTGTAACATTACTTGTAATAATACTTGTAAATTATTTAAAAAATACTCGATTATTATAATGAGCATGTTTATTAAATAGGTACTAAGATATTATAACGGTTTTATTAGTTTTATAAATATAATTAAAAACTGCAATTTTGCTATATTTTGTATTATTAATTTTCTATTTAATTGTTAAATATAATATATATTAATATTTATTATAACATTAATAAACTAATTAATATCTCACAGATAAACATATATATATATATATATATATATATATATATATATATATATATATATATATATATAAAGGTATACATATATGCACTGAAAACAAAACTCTAAGTGTGATACCCTACACTGTAGGGCCCATAACAATAGAGATATTATTTAAATAGCCACGGCTGGTACAAAGTAATCTATCGTACTTATACATTTACCACTTATACCTCGCGCAGTCATACCTATAAATGATATGTTCATCTCTATATATATATATGCACTAATCTATTGAGATGTAGTGTATTGGTTCTATACCGACACCTGTACCCTGGTACACATGCGCGCACACACGCATGCAAACACATGACCTCATTCATTATCTCATAATCACATCATAGATATTCGCCATAACACCACCCCCCCCCCCACACAAATAGCTAACGATCAGCTAACGATCATGACTGGCGTAATGAGACCTAGTTACTTTCGTGAAGGACGCACTATACTGCTAATTAATACGTCTTGATATACCTATTATATATATATATATATATATATATATTTATATATATATATATATATATATGGGTGTATATATATATATATATATATTTATATATATATATACTATATATATAATATACACATGTATATATATATATATATGAATTATATAATGAATATATAATAATATATATAATGAATATAATGAATTATAGGTGATAATATACTAATATCAGTAACATGATAATCACAGATTATTTCATATTAATTTATCCGTTTTTCTATTCTTTTATTTATAAATTATTATAAAATGATTCTGAAATAATAGTATGTTCTATGATACGTCGTATATACTAGTTGTGTATGTTCTTTTGATGATTAAGGGATTGAGCGATTATACACGTGTGAACCAATATGCTAGTGTTAGTGCGTATATAGAATAATAGACTAAAATAGCCTAAGCTGTTAATTAACATATTCACTCACACAGAGATTATTAATTAACCGCGTTTAAACTAATCACTTCTGATAGGAAATCAAACTATATAAGTATATTAATAAATCGGCCATCTTAAATAGAGTGGGCGGACTGAGAGGGTGGTTTGATTAGTGTTTGCTTAATTAATGAATATGTCTATTAATATTCGCAATAACTTATTTCATCTGGTGACGTCATTATATCTGATTACGTAATACTTCAGTGTTACTTTATTGCGCAACTGGAGCTTTATATCTGCTAATAAGGAATAGGTCTGTGCGGTGAGCGGTGTGGAGTGTGGAGTGTGGTGTGTGGAGTGTGGAGTGTGGTGTGTGGAGTGTGTAGATGGACAATTATCTAATCACCTATAAATAGATATGTAGGTTAATGTGTGGTTATGATCACGGCGATGAAAGTCACCTTACACTTTTTCTTTCTTTGATGTGCCAAATGACAATAAAGTATTATTTAAAAATAAAACTATATATAGATAAGTATATAAATGTATAAATAGATTTTCTTTCCTTGTGGTAACATAACTATTCTTATTTAATTTGATTAATTATCTCATTACATAACATTAAAATAACTCGTTACATAACATTAATGTAGGCATTTGGTAAACACTGTTGGAATATATAAATGTGTAAGTTAAAGTTTCAGACATATGTCTATGAGAATACTACATATTTTATATTGTAATAATATATTATTTTGAAAAGACTATAGTCAATGGTAATCATTATAATTATGAATAAGTAGGTAAATAATAAAGTAAATTTGTATTATATAAATATTATTAAATTCATGGTATACTATATTTATTTTTTAAATTGGATTAATAATACAATTTCTCGAACAAAATGATTACAAATACTGTGAAATATGTTTCTGTATTCAATGTAATGTTATCTAAAATATAATGTATCTATAATAGATATATAACAATGCATTAACGAAATATGAATTATTAATATATTGAGTCATATTTTCATATTTATATTTAATAAACGTCCTGATCTTATTGAATAAATGGCTATACATCTTTACAACCTTACAACCTTACAATTGGTAAAACAAAAGGTATATAGTGATATATTTGCTGTTGTTGTCGCCCATTACACCATTGATGTTTAACCAAGTATACACTGGTGGTTATACTAGCTACGGCTGAGATGGTTCTATAGAACGGTATACCTGGTTAGCAACCTTACTATGTGTACACATATATTGTCATATATTGTCATATCACACACCCAAGTATACTTGGTATGCATAGATAGGGCTGGGGCGTTTGTTTATTGGGTTACACTTTTTTTATTTTTATTATTTAATAATTCTAGTAATTGTTCTCCTAATATTATATATATATTTATAATTGATTGATTATAAGTATCAATTGTAAATAGATATTCTATTTCTCTCAATTCATCCTAATATTTAATGAAATGTAATTCTATTATATAAAGTATATAGTATATATTATATAAAGTATAGGTAACTAAGCCGGCTTACTAGGTAGGCCTACTATGAGTAACCCAACAAAAATACAACAAACTCAATTAAAACCCAAAAAACTCATCAATTCAAAAACTTTAGCGAGTTGTTAACGAGTTTTTAATACACTGGTCATATAGAATACGATACAAATGTATACACTAGGTGGTGGTACCTTGAGGGCCGCGGTACCCGAGTATTGTCTGCTGATAGCGTCTCCGTTATCTGCCCATATCTTATTGAACGAGTCCTCAAACTGCTTATCTATTATGATTTGCCCGTCTTCGTCGGGTTGTATAATGCCTAGCTTCATCAACTGTATCGCACAGGTGGGGTAATCACGTGACTTATTGCGTAATGTTGACGTAATGTATGACGTAACCTGCGTCTCTATGACCACGTGGGCTATCTGACTCTGGCTCAGGTTAGTTCTGTCCAGACAATCCATACAGTTAGTGCGGAACACTGTATTCTGATGATTCAGCACCGAGCGCATGTCTGTCCTGTAAATAGGTCACGCGCTATATACGCGTTGTGATACGTGTTGTGAGCCCGTGTGAACACATACACTTTCTCTGACGTATCGGTATCGTCATTAGATTTGTTTTAACATTGTTATTACTTTGATTGAAATTAACAACATATTTAGTATTTAATATAAACTATATATATTTATATATTTATATATTTTTGGGTTTGTATTTAGATACAAAATTATCATTTAATATACATATTGATAATTTAAATATGAAACTTTCAAAAATAATATACGTAATTAAAAGGTTATCATATTTAAATATTAAAAATTTGATTTTATTATACAACTCTTTGTTTTTATCTAATTTAACATATGGTATTGAAATATGGGGTAATATTTATAATTCTAATTTAAATATATTAAATTTATCACAAAAAAAAATAATAAGAATAATTAATAAAAAGATTATTGACAATTCAAAATTACCATTAATAAGATTATCGCATACATCAATTTTATTTTATAATAGTAACATTTTAAAACTTGATGATCTTATAACTTTTAGAAATATTTTAATTATATATAATCTTTTAAATAATAAATATGTTAACGATATAACTGATTATTTTAAATTTAATAGAAATAAAACCAAATTTATTTTACCACTTATGAAAACCAATAGATTCCAAAATACAATATTTTTCAAAGGACCTAAACTTTATAATTTAATAATGTTTAATAATATTTTAAAAACTAATACAATTACTCATACTTTAAAACTGAAGAAAGTATTAAAATAATTTTTTATTAAACAGTATTGTTAATTTTTTTATAAATATTAATTATTATAATTTTGGCAAACATCTTTTTTTTAATCATTCTAAAACAATTACACATATTTATTATAAACAGTATTACAAAATTTACACATTTTTATTATAAACAGTATTACAAAATTTAAATTATAAACAGTATTCAAAATAAACTATTACAAATTAAACAGTATTAAAAAATATAAAAATTATAAAAGTATTATAATCTTAAAAAAAAACAGTATTAAAATTATAAACATGTTTACATTACAGTATTAAAACAAAATCTAAAAAAATTATTTAATTTATTGTATATTATTTTATCTTCATTTTTCTTTTTTTTCATATTACACTATCGCGATATTAACCTATTACATTTGTATGCTTATTATATAATAATCAATTATTTCTTTAACAGTTTTAATTTTAGTTTTTATTTAAACAGTATTAAATTATATGTCATATTGATAGTACAAATTATTTAATTTTCTCTTTCTTTACAATTTAACTTTGAATGCCTATTCACGAATCACAACTTTTATTTTTATAATCTGTATCAACTTTATTTATATCTCCTTTATTATTGTAATTTTATATTTTATCTTTGTTTCTAATTTTAAATTTTATTATTTTCGTATGTGATTAACCTTTTATTTAATCATTTCATTGTTTTTTTATATTAATATGATTTTATTATTATTATTATGGATTATTATGTTTATCATTATTTCTATTTTATTATTTTATTTGAATGGAAATGATGATTTGACATTGCACATACTGTTAGGAGGTTTCGAATCAATAAAGCTAATCGCTTTCACTGATCCTCCTTAGACTTTGTCTATAAACTGAATTCATTCATTCATTCATATATATATATATTCATATATATGAAATATATTAATTAATGATTATGATTTATTTTTCATAAATGCTATAGTATTTATTAAAGCGATTATTACAGTATGCAGTGTGTAGGATGTACATATATGTTAATGTAAAGTATCCTATAGGATACTTGACATTAATAACGTATTATTAATAATATGTCACTATAGGCTAAACTGTTATCCATGTATAGACAGTTTAATATAATTAAATGTAATACACATATATATATATATATATATATATATATATATATATATATATATATATATATATTTGTGTATACACACACATATTTATCATGTGATATATAATTGTAGTACTATAGTACTTAAAAATCACAGATAATATTTAAATGTACAAATATAATATTGAATATATTATTAATCATATTACTTATATTTGTAATTAATTATATAATTGAAATATTATTTATACATTACACCATTATTAATCATATTACTTATATGTGTAATTAACTATATAATTGAAATATTATTTATACATTACACCATTATTAATCATATCAATTATATTTGTAATTAATTATATAATTAAAATATTATTTATACATTACATCATTTAAGTATTATGCAATATCATGTGTATTCAATATTAAATTAAATTAAAGAGTATCACGTAGACATTGAAATATGACAAATAAGATGTTATTAGTTGTTATGATTATATGGCAGCGGTATGATTGATGTGATATCGCCTCGGTAACGACGTACATCCTGACACCACTCGCATCACCAGTCGCATCACCAGTCACAGCATCACGAGTCACATCATTAGACCACAGTTTTTTATAAACGATCACCGGATAATGAAATAAAAACTACGTTTTTTACTGGTTGAGCTGCATTATGCGAGTCTCTGTTAAGTACCTACGTAATATATTATGTATTATACTAGCTGGTAAGTTGTAAATCATCAATGTATAAATGCACTCGCCCGTTATGCATTCGTCAAATTTCAATGATATGTTTTTACTTTATTAATAAGTTATCATAGATTATAAATAAATTTGGAAATTTAACACTATTGTTCACTAAGAGTATTAACTGAACATTAATATTATTCAATAATATACATATGAAATATAACTTAATATATTATTTTATAATGAAGATAAGTTAATTATCTTATTATTATTATTATTATTATTATTATTATTATTATTATTATTATTATTATTATTATTATTATTATTATTATTATTATTATTATTATTATTATTATTATTATTATTATTATTATTATTATTATATAATTATAAAATAAAATATAATTAGGAATAACATTATGTTGTCCTTATTTGTATTGATAAAATAATAAAAAAAATATTATGCTAGGTAGTCATATTATATATATATATACGTTATAACGGTATGGAATATTGTATATATATACAATTATTATAATAACTGTGATAAAAGCTGCATATATAAAAATATATATAAATGTGTAATGAATGGGGTAAAGTTAAATATTAAGATATACTTATATTCAATTTTATTTTATTTTTTTAATAAATGTCTTTACATTTTTTAAATAAATTTGTACAAATATTAATAATAAAAATATAGATATATATTATTTTTATGTTCGTGTAGTCCTTTCATCCCATCCATAAACTTATATGAAATTGTTACTTATAGCCGAATATTTATAATGTTTATTTTAAGTTGTCCTTATTGTCCTTATTGTTCTTATTGTCATTTTTATTTTCGAAATAAAAATAATTTTTATGTTAGAAATAAAATAATAAAATATTTATTTATCATTTGAACTATAAAGTATACTTCATATCGTCATATAAGTACATGAAAAGAGTACTTAATTGGAAGTACCAATTGAATATATAATTTAAATTAACAGTACTAATTACTAAATAATCGATGTATAACTTTGTGATTTATTTATCAATTTTCAAAAATTAGATACATTTATAAACAACAAATAATATTTGTTTGTTCACAATTTATTTTATAATATAGCGGTAATTATAATATGAGTATTGTCCAATTAAATGCAAGCATTTTAGATCACAAGAAATTGAATATATAAAAATGTATTCTAATGTATTTATTATATACATATTATTCATATAACATTTACATGTAAGCTTACTTTATATATATAAATATTATTTTTCATAAAATATATTTAATATATTCTACATTATACAAGTACATATATGTATGTAATATGTATGTAATATAACTTTCTAAATGGTAATTCAAAATTGTATTGAATACATTTATTAAAGTTTACTTTAAATGCCATTTACACAATATAATGTTTTTCACTCAAAATTCAATATCTCATTGTATAATGGAAATAATGAAATTGTCAATATAAGTAGAGAATACAATAGGCTGTAATGTAATATATTTTGTTTACTACAAATTATTAATTTTTATTTGTATTTGTTTATCAATGATAAATAAAAAATATATTTATAAACATATATAATAAATATTTGAATGAATGGATATGTAATACAAAAATATTTCATAATATAATGATATATTATTAAACTATAGAAACAAAATGTTGTGATTGACATTTTATTAAATTTGTGTATTGAATTTATTGTAAGGTATAAATGTTTATCTATTTACATTGCGAGCGCCAAGGACGTACCTATATATATATATTTTTGTTGTTGTAAATCTAAATATATATATATATATATATATAAGTAACTAGAAACTATAGTTTCCATAAATAAGTTACACTCTGTATGTATTTATATCAACTGTGTAGTTGATGTGAAGATTAACTGAATTATAGGATGTTCACACCAATTACGTTTTTCTTACGTTACTTGAAATCCGTACAGAAAATGAATCATTTACAGAAAATGTTCTGTAAATGTATGAAATGAGTCATATTCCTATTTTTCTGTAATCGTTTTCTGTACAGAAAATGAAATGGAAATAATCCTATGTTTCTGTACAGAAAAATAAAATACATAGCGGAGTGAACCTTTTTATTAATAATAAGTAACGTTATATGATTTCATAGTTGTGAATATAATATGTATTTCTATTGTATTGGAACTTTGATTATATATACACTAAAATATTATATTAATATATATATATATATATATATATATATATATATATATATATATATATATATATATATATATATATATATATTATAATAATAATAATAATAACATCAGATTTGGCATAAAGCCTGGGTGAATGAAAAAGCATGGCTTGTCAAGTCTTTCACCCATTAAGATAACGAGGAGAACAATTTAAATAAATAAAAGCAATAAACGAGTGTAATAAATTATATATAATTGAATCAAAATCAAAAAAATCAAAATCAACATTTTTTAAATATATTTTTTAAAATGTCAGTTAAAAATTCTAAATAAACAAGTTTAACAATACAATTTATATTTTCGTATATACTGGCAAAATTCAACTTTTATAATTCAATACTTGAATAGGTATTCCTAAGACTTACCTTTGAAAAAAATAGTATTATTGTATTTTATTATTGTAAGCATTTGCTTTCCACCAAAAATTAATCATATGCATATAAAACAAGTCAATATATTATTAAAATATCAAAAATTGGTCATTATTAAATACAAATATTAAAGAACTACAATAATAATATAAAAACTACTCAAAATCTAAATCATCATTTAATAAAATTTACATAAAAGATAACCATAAAAATAAATTAAAAATAAAATAGATATAAATATATATACAAGTAATATAGTAATTACTACCTTAAGGGTAATATAGTCACAGTTTAATACATTTAAGATTATATTTAAAAATTAATATCATTGGTTATTTATCATTAGTCATGTAAAAGATACAAACATATATAGGTATAAACACACAAATTGACACAAACAATATATATAAACACACACATATATATATATATGTGTGTGTGTATGTGTATGCATACATTTATATGTATATATGTAAATTTTCGAATTTAGTTTTTTCATTTTCTGTACGGATTTCACGTAACGAAAACGTAATAAAAACGGAATTGGTGTAAACACCTACAAATCTGAACATTTTCTGTAAATGATTCACTTTCTGTACGGATTTCACTTAACGTAAGAAAACGGAATTGGTGTGAACACATGTGTTCATGCAACACAATTTACAATAAATATCATGCTTGTTATATGAAGTTATGATAAACATAATCGCTATGTATTTATTATAAAGCTGTGTCCGTTGGGATATCTCTTTATTAATGTTATCATTGTATATATTGATATATCTCTACTATTGTTACCTAATATAACTATCTACAACTTACCAGGTAAATGCAGATTTTTCGATGTCCGGTTTTAATTCATCTATTAGTATGTCAACATTCATGAAGCGCTGTCTTCGACTAAATAACAATTGTTAATATAATAATTGACAAATAATTTTTAATATATTTTATTAAATATAAATTTTTAAATTATATATAATTATAAATATTTTATAATATAATAAATAAAATAATAAAATATATATTTTAAAATATATGTTATTCTCATATATTATATTATTTTATTTAATAAACTTATAACTATTGTTATTCAATCTATTCTATCATTAGTGCTACATATATATATATATATATATATAAATAAGACAATAAAGTCAATATACTTTTCTAAATAGATTAAATATGATATGCATAATGTAACATGTTATATTATTCATTCATTGTCAATCATTTTAATCCATCGACATTTTGTAATCATAAAACATCCATTGAATAAGCTTGTATGCAATCAATCGTATACGTATAATCTTGTATTGTATATATTATGTGTATTGTTGTATGTGTGTGTGTATTTGTGAATAAGCATGCCTGTTAGATGTACCTATAGCAATGTAAGTCATATGTTACATCACATTATGATCACAATATAGACTGCATTGCAGAGTATACTCGGCACTTCTATAGAATATGTACACTGATGTATCATTTATAATTACATTTCTATGATATTAATACATAAAATCGTTATGTTTAATTATATAAACGCATATTTATAAATATATAAATATATATATATATATATATATATATATATATATATATATATATTAATATATATAAATAAAATATCAAAATATCAAAACTATTTATAATTAATGATTAATTATTATAATTATAATTATATATAAAACTAATTTATTATACAAAATAATTTCTCTCTGTTATTTAATATAGTGATTAACTTCAGTTATTATAATTAATAATTATTATATTAATAATGATCGTTAATAATAATGTACACTATAGTGGGCGGGTATACCCGCCACCGCGCGCGGCTGTGAATCATAACGTGAGTTGTGTAATCTCTATGACATCTAATTACTTACTAATCACATGTTTAGTTACTTTCACTTATTTACGGTTACTTCTAGTTACTTTCAGTTACTTTTAGTTACACTCAGTAACTTTCACTTATCTTTAATTAATTTTAATTACATTCCGTTACTTTTAGTTACATTCAGTTTATTGTAATTACATATACGTTATATAACTTCCTGATATTCATAGCTTTCTATTCCTATTATATAGTTTCCTTTTGAAGAACTAATTCTGTGATAATTGCTGTAATTACACGTACTTATAAAAATGTGTTTTCTCGCATATGCAGACGTTTTTTTCTCTATAAAATTATATATATCCTCAACATATTATATCACTTGATGTCAAGAATAGTAGAATTATCATTAAACTAGTTGCGCAATTATATTTTAATTATTATCATTATACTAATTATACTAAATATATGTATCGTTATACATATATGTACACCTATGTCACCTATAGGTGACATATCGGTGACCGGATATTACAATATTCATTATTATCAATGAGGTTTAACATGAGGTTTAACATAATGTTTAACATGATGTTTAACATGATGTTTAACATGATGTTCATGAGGTTTAACATGATGTTTAACATGAGGTTTAACATGATGTTCATGAGGTATAACATGATGATTAACATGATGTTTAACATGATGTTTAACATGAGGTTTAACATGATGTTCATGAGGTTTAACATGATGTTTAACATGAGGTTTAACATGATGTTTAACATGAGGTTTAATATGATGTTCATGAGGTTTAACATGAGGTTCTTTATATACTTCTCTTTTACTGTGTTTTCATTTATTTATTTATTTATATTTTGGTATTTCAATACAAATAATATTATTATAGCTGTACATCTCTAATCTCAGGTTTATCTCTTTATTACCATACTATAGTGTTTTAAGGGCCAATTATAATAATAATTATTATTATTATTATTAATAATTATTAATGAAAGTAGTCATTCATTTATTTTTATTTATTTTTTCATTATTTATTATTTATTAATTAAACTGTGATCCATATCCTATATTATATAATATGGATCTATATTATATAATTAATATCATTAATATATCGAATATAATTAATATTATTAATAATTTAAATAATATTATAAAATAATTATTAATAATTTTTGTCACTTATTAATTTTTAAATTACGACAGTAACTAATTTATATTAATATACTATTAAAGTAATATTATACATCAATAGTATATATATATATATATATATATATTATATATATATACAGTCAAAGCTCGATAACTCAATATTAACGGGACGGAGTTTTCATGTTGAGTTAGCGAGTATGTTGAGTTATCGAATGTATACATTAATGACTTAATTAATGTTTTGTTCACATAAATGCATTCAAAATAGTACTCGTATGATAATATAATAATTGTAATTGTATTTTTACGTTTATATATTTATATCCATATATTATTAAATAAAACCATGTTGAATAATGTATGTTGAATTATATTTGTTGAGCAATGTAGTTTTACATGTAAAAGATACGAATCCAACAACATATGTTTGTGATATTTTGATTTTTCATAAATGTTAAGTTATCGGATATATATTTACATGTAATGTATAGGCTAGGATTATAAAAACGATGTTGAGTTATATGTATGTTGAGTTATATTTGTTGAGTAATAGGGTTTTTGTTAACATGTAAAAGATACGAATCCAACCAAATATTTGTTGGATGTTGAGTTATCGGCAATGTTGAGTTATCGGCATGTTGAGTTACCGAGCTTCTACTGTATATATAAATATATATTTATTGATAATATTTTATTAAATACATTTATTATTTAATTTGTATAATTTTGTTAATAAGTAATTTAAATAACTTATATTTATAGTTATATAACATATACATATAAATTATCAATCACATTATTTCAAGATATATCTTGATATATCAAAGATCCATTTTCATTGGATAAAACATCAACTATAGTTAGATATATCTATTGTAATAGATCAAAGGTCCACTTTTATTAGACATCAACTATCTATTTCAATATATCAAAGGTCTACTTCCATTGGATAAAACATCAACTCTTTATTTCAAGAGATCAAGGCGTATCTATAGATATAGTATATGTATCTATATATAGCGTCACAATTTTCCGTGTTCAACAAAGAAATGCTTAACTCATAGCTATGACGTCATATATATAGCTATGACGTGCATTGTACGTCGTATACCTGTATTACGTAAGTTGTATCTAGATATCTAGATATACGTTATATTTAGTTACGTGTAGAATATATCCTATGAAACTGTAGGATAGAATTTCGCGTATAATTAGTTATCTGATATATCGATGATGCATGCATTGCCTGTATTCGGCATCGCAGCATAACTATATTTATATTTTATACTAACAGGCATATTACTAACATGAAACAAACGTAATTAATACGATAATACGATAATATTAATGTAATTACATCTGTCTATAACAATTATTTTTTAAATATCAAACCATCCTTCCAAGAGTATTGTGATAATTCTCAAATGAACACAAATAATAAAACAAATGTTTATACGTAGGGCTAAATTTTCTAATAACATAATAAAGGTATGTGATATATTAGAATTGTTGATGTACACACAGTTTATTGATATATGCGGGTTGTTGATACATGCGGTTATCACACGGTTATCAGCTGTATACAAATAGATCGCATTCAGCCAAATAGTGAGAAAATATTTTGATAAATTATAAGTATTGATACAACCCAAATAATTTCTCAATTAATTGCTTATATCTTTAAAGATATAACACTCCTTACCTACGCTACGTAATTAGTAGTACTCCTTGACGATGTTGTCAATAGTATTAAAATCACTTTAGTATAGTTAGTTTTGATGCAACAATATTGTTATTTTAATATTAATTTAAATATATTTAATTACATGTAATATAAGTTAGCTTTTACTCTCTGTAGATATATATCCTGTGTGGTTCATGAACTACAGCTAGCTAAGGCGTCAGACACACAACCAGTAGAACGCGATTTCGAGCCTCGTCCGGATCATTAAAATAGGTATTAAAATATTATTTAGAAGTGATCAAATTCAATTTTGATATAATAGCTATCAATATATATGATGAAATAAATAATAAACAATGAACATTTAACAATATAATACCAACAAATAATGAATGCTTTATTAATTATGATGTTTGGTGGTTATAATTAAAGTTATATAACAGTTCATGAAGATATGAAAGGGTGAATATTATAATTATAATGTTATAAACGTATACGTGAGATATTTATTATTTACGATCTATAAACACCCTTTGAGTTATGTTATTAAAAAGAAGGCATATTTATAGAACGATCAGTTGTAACCTATTTATTACCGTGAAACAAAAGATATGAACCTTATAAAAAAGGATAAATGCAATATATTAATGTCACGTATATGGAGGTAATATGTACAATTTAGTAATATATATATATATATATACTATACGTATTCAAATAAAACTTCATGTATGGCTCAGTTGACTATCAGGCACACAAGCAGTATGACGGGTTCAAGCCCCTTCCGGACCATTATAATAGGTCTTAAAATATTATTTAGAAGTGATCTTATAAGATATATATATATATATAAGTGTGTATAAATAAATAATCGGCTCTATTTAAAACCATCCATGTATGCCTTAACATAAGAGCAGCTTCGAAGGGACATTAGAGCAATATGGTTATAAGTAAAAAAAAGTCATCTAAGTTCCTGGATTTGATGAAAGGACTCCACCAAAATAAAATAACAATAACAATATATATATTAATCAATATAATATATTTAATATAAATTTCTAGTTTATATTATTATAATATTTATTAATTATTTAAGTTTACATAATTATTATTATTAATATATTAATAATATTATTAATCTTAGTAGTATATATTTATTAATAATAATAATAATATTATTAATACTATTATTATTAATATTATTAATAATAATATAAACTAAAACGAGAAAGGTACGCCATAAGTTATCGCTAGCTATACAGTTTATAATACACCTTCTGTATACGCCTATACATACACACACACATACCTAGGTGCATACCTATAGATATGTGGTAATCAGATTATAACAAGTAATAATTACTTCTCTAACAATGCCAATAAACACTGATGATCGAAACGTGGATACAGTCACGTGACTATCTATAGTCGTAATAGTCACGTGTGAATGTGCTGCGCATGCGTATACATATAGATCGTAATCTTAGCGCATTCTTGTAGTGTGTATAACCCTAGATATTATCTATACGCACGCACGCACGCACGTATGTATGCACGTTTACATCGAGTGTAGTAACGTAATTATAATGAATGAAACAATCAATGAATACATTAGTGTATATGTAAGTGTACTTTGAGTTATTTAGTCTATAGTCTATGTATACATATCGTTATTTCGAACAAAATAAAAACATGTATCTTTCTAAGTTTATAATTAGTCATAATAAATGTTCATAATATATATATACATATATATATATATATATATATATATATAAATATATATGTATATATATGTATATACATTATCAAAACTAATCATCTATATATAATTATAGTTATTTCAATAGTTATCAATATAATAATATAGGTAATTTATTGATAAATATAGATGTTAATTTAGTTATTTACATGTTATGTAGAATTAATTATTCTATATACGTAACAATATATATATATATATATATATATATATATATATATATATATATATATATATATATATATATATATATATATATATATATGTAATCATATATGGTTTATATTAATATAGTTAACATAACGGATATAATCTTAAGATAGATGAATATATAATAATGACATACGTAATACTTCTTGTGATGTCATTATGATGAAATGTTATCCATACACACACCTATAGGCATACCTACAGGCAAATTATGATGTCATTTCATCGTATACATTACACCAAGATAAATGTATATATTATATATATATATATATATAAATGTATATTATATATATATATATATATATATATATATATATGTGTGTATAACTACAGTTGGGTAAGGTTACATGTACATTTTACATTGATATTAAAAATTAAAAATAGATATTTGATAATAATCAAATAATTAATATTTTTAATTTTTAGGGGGACCAATACATAGGAGGCCCCACTAGATTTTAAAGTGGGGGCATATCCCCACCACCGTCTTCCCCTATTACAGCACCCCTATCTGCTAGTATTCACAGAGTTAATATTTATTGAGAGCAGTGGTAGTGTATTATAATAACTGTATTATATTGTTAAAATAAATAATCTACATTTGTTTTAAACAATATTTATAATAATAGATATTTAATATTATTATAATATATAACCCCAATATATAACCTATAATGGTATGTAATATATTATTATATAGAATAATTAATGGTAATAATAGTATATATTAAATCATTTAAATCATATATATATATATATATATATATATATAAATATCATACTAAAATATACGATATGTTGAATAGTAATTTAAAATAACAACAATTAAATATATGTAATGGTACAAACTATAGTGTGCAGATTATAATGTACTAGTTGAACATATAGGTTAATTATAAACAATAAGTGTATGGTATTCGAAAGTCTGTTTAAATAGTATATGTACTAAAAATGTATTTATAAATACATTTTAATTTAATTCAACTAATTAAAAGTAATTAATGAAAACTATATAATATATATTTTATAGTTGTTATTAATTATATATATATATATAATTGTTAGAAATTAGAATTTAAATGAAATTATAGAACAGGCCTATAATGTATACATGTATACGTAAGCCAATATCGATAGTAAATATAGACATTATATATAAGCAAAATATTACATTATATTATTATATTATATTTATTTATAATATAATTTATTGTATATTTATTTCGTGCATTGCAAATTATATTGTAAATATATATTGTATAAAATAATGATCCCTAGTGTGTTAATATGTATTGCGTTATTATATGTGATCTAATAGATAATAAATATCAGTTATAAATATAAATAAATATTTAAATATAAAATATCTATTTATTTTATATTCTATATATGGAATATATGTAATAACTTATTACATAAGCAAGTTATTTGACCGAGGTCATATTATAATATATATATATATATATATATATATATATATATATATATATATATATAGTAATACTATGGTATAATGTTAGGTAGATAATATCTACTAGATAGGTGTACAATATAGTGGATAAATACCAATAGGAAATGTATGTAATAGGAAATGTAGAAATTACATATAATAGTAATATTCTAATTAAAAACTATGCTTATTGGTATTGCATATGTGTGTTAAGCATAGTAAAACACTAGTATTACTGAGGTAATGATAACTATATTGATTAGATATTATAAAGCTCATTGGTATTAAGGTAATATAAGGGGTCGGACTGACAAGGTAATAGTAACATCACATAGATTGCTATAATTAAAATTAAATTATTTTTATAATATTTATAAAAATTTAATTGATCTATAATATTATGAATAGAATTACTCCGTATTTAAAAAAAAGTTATTATTCACATATTTAAAAAGTAAAACCATAATATGAAATTTGTATTGTATGTATATTTATATTTTATGTTTAATTTATATTTAATTTGTTGATATCTCTTATAAATACTGAGATACGCGGGGTCGGTAATTGGAGACTTTCCCCTATATTAGAGGGCCGGTGTCGTATTGAGATGATACCAACTATCGATATGATACCAAATGAACTTTGACATTTCTATTATCGCCCATAGATTTTTAAATTCACATTTACAGTGTTATAATAGCATATATGTTATAATAGCATATTATAATATTGTATATTAAATAATTAGCATTGTATATAAACATTACCATGTTGGTAATGAAAAATGTATTTTAAACGATATAATCGAATTATTTTTTGTGATAGTATTTATTTCATTTAGGGTTTATTTAAGGGTTTATTTATTTTCAAATTAAATTAAAAATTTTAATTAATTTATTATGGATATTTTGAAATAAAAGAATGTTAATGTATTAAAATCATAATTTCTTATATCAATTAATTAAAGTGAATAATATTACATGTGAATACAATAAATTAGTTCAATTCTGAATTCATAAACTTAATAAACAAGTAGAATTATAGGTTTCGGACATTTATAATTAAATAGCATTAAATAAATTCATTTAAAAATTGTTTCAAAGTTATTAATATACTATGAATTCAGAATTGAACTAATTTATTGTATTCGCATGTAATATAATTTACTCTATTGAATTAATATAAATACGTATAATGTTAATACATTAAAATTCGTTTATTTCAATATATTCATAATAAATTAATTATTTCAAAATTTTTTAATTTAATTTGAAAATAAATAAACCCTAAAATAAACCCCAAAGGAAATAATTCGATTATATCGTTTAAAATACATTTTTCATTACAAACATGGTAATGTTTATATACAATGCTAATTATTTAATATACAATATTATAATATGCTATTATAACACTGTAAATGTGAATTTAAAAATCTAACGCGATAATAGAAATGTCAAAGTTCATTTGGTATCATATCGATAGTTGGTATCATCTCAATATGACACCGGCGTTTCCATGTGATACACTTGTATATGATTATAATTGCATATGTATAAGTGATGCATTGCAATTCCTGAATTTGTATTGTATTATTTTTTTATTTTAAGTATGCATATATATACAGTAAAAGCCGCTCACTTCGACAGCCACGTACATCGATAATTCGGCTACATCGACATTTCGAGATATTTTTGTTGGATTTACACCTATTTACATGTAAATTAATCCGCGTACATCGACAATCCACTTATATCGATAATTCGGCATTATCGACATATTTATAAGGTAATATTTGGAATTGAATCCACTTATATCGATAAATTTGGTTATAAAACAAATTATTTAAAAATTGTAATTTGTATGAAAATTATTCCCATAGTATTCATTGCTATTCCCCATACTACTCAATACCGCCTACAAATATGTATCATATATAATATAATATGCTATAATATATTATATCATATTATATACACATATTGCATATTGTATATTATACACTACTTGTATATCAGTATTAATACTAATTTCTATTTATGTTAAATAAAATGAATTATAATATTATAGTTTTATAATAGTAAAGTACGCGAGAGATACAAAGTTTGTACTCAGTTGTTGATACATAGTTTTTATCATATATAAATATCAACACATTAACATAAGTAAAAAGTATGAAAGTAACAATGAACTATATAATCCGTAGTCATATATTATTGTGTCAGTATACTATACACTATAGTATATAGTACCCTTAATTACTGGCGTCACTATTACGTACTAACACCTATGACTCATTGTGTAGGTATATATTTATATTTAATTTATATCTAAATATCATGTTATCATATTATCCATTATAAGTAATACTATATATATAGTTAAATATATTGTATTATAGTACGATATGGCACGGTAATACTATAAACTAATATATGATATACAAGTACATGGCATGGATCAACTCTCTTTATCGAGTACAAGTCGGTGGTGCATTGCATCACCAGATGCAGGTATATGAGCTCAATTGTAATTAACAATTCTTAGAATAGATTTTGGTCATAAGATTAATAGTATCAAAGGTATGAGCGTAACTTGCTAACATGCCGCATCACGAATTGTTACGTCATTAGTTTCCATTAGGTTTTTTATTTGTTCTATACCCTATATGTTATATTTAATAAAGTAATTCATTATTATATAATATGTCTAAATATCATCATATTATCTATTATACATCATTGTATTTCGAATATATAAACTAATAGTATACTATAGTGTGCATATATACATACATGCAATAATTTAAAAATAAGATATATCTATATAACTATATAACAAAAAATATCAAAAACATAAATAATAAAATAGAAAAATATTCTTATAAATATAAAGATCGTGAATCAAATAAGCCGATCCAGGATCGCCGGTCAATTATCGCGATCCTGCCCATCACTGACTATACTGTATACTATATAAGTTAAGTATAAATTATTATACTGTATAATCTATACTTTATAGTTAAGTATAATATATACTATATAGTATATTACTATACTATATATTATATATTCTACTATACTATAATATACTATATACATTTAAGTAATACTTTTTAATATATTCTTTGATTGAATTTCGATGGGTGTGTAAATAATTAGTTATTAAATATTAATAATATTAATATTATTTAATAAACATGTAATTAAACCTTTTTTGTTATTATATTATATGCATATATTATATTATTACATACAATTAAGTATATATAAACTAATGCGTTATACATCATTAGGGCTACGCCCCTATCGCTCATATCGACAATCCGCCTATATCGACATTTTTGGAGCTTACACAACCATGTCGATGTAAGCGGCTTTCACTGTATATATATAAAATAATAATATATATATAATATAATAATTTATATATTAAATATTTATTAAATAAAAATTAAATATTAATTAAATAGTATATATAATAATATAATAATGTTATTATGTTCGTGTAACCCTGATGTAATCATATTACCTTGACATATGTATGTAACCTTGCATTATACATATAACCTTGACTTATACATATAATCGTGACTTATATATATATATATATATGTATACATGTAACTTTGACCTATGAAAGATCAGACCAGCGTAACTAGGTAATGATAATTAATATGTTCGCCAAGTATTAGTTAATAAATGACTCATGAAATGTAATATATTATGTAATATTATAATAGAATGTTCTATGGAATCCACTGTGGTGCACTTTACACTAATGAATTACACATAGACTGCAGTCGTGTCAGTGTATCAGCCTCATCATCATCATCATCATCATCATGGTACTAGTACACTGGTTATTATAACCATCAATATCTATCAATTTGTCATAGATAACAGTTTCTATCAATCAATTTATTTATATATTTATAGATTCAAGCATGCAGTATATAGGGTGTACACAAAATATCACCAATCTATAGGTATACCACCTGCATATTCTTATTCATAAATATATATATATATATATATATATATATATATATATATATATATATATATATATATATATATATATATATATATATATATATATATATAGACATATGTATTTAATTGTTGACTTAGGCATACTCTTGTAATCATTGTTATTAATTCGTAAAAATTAATTTTATTATTTTCTAATTAACTATTTATATTTGTGTGTGTATTTTGTTATTTTATTTTTTTGTTTACACAATAGAGCACGTCCAACGTTATTTGTGTGTATAAATAAACATTCATTCATTCATAATATGTTAATTTTATAACAAATAATATGTTAATGTTATTACAAACAATAGTGTCATATCATATATGATACTGTAATAATTAAATAATAATATTCTGTATACAGATATCAAAGATTTATAGTTGACCTAGATTTGTAGTCACGTGATTATTCTTCAACAAATGTGGTGCCTCGATTTAAGTATCTTAAGATGGCCGACCATCACTCATAAAGTATTATTTAATCAAATTAAATGTTGCAATTATATTTCAGTATAAATATATAATATAAATAAATATAAATGTTTATTTTTATATAATTGAAACACACTTTATAAGCAAGTATATAGAAAAATAATCAAATTTATTTAAAAAATCAATATTATTAATTTGAATATTTGTTATTAAATGCATGTGTTATGTGAAGGTCGGCCATCTTAATTTAACGAAATCAAGTCACATTGTATGTTGAATAATGAGATATAACAATACCGATATAGGTAAAATACAAATCTATGACAGATATAAGGTTGTAGTAATTATAATATCGCCACATATCTTTATACCATAATATCATTTAAAATATATAATAAATATAGTTGTAGATAGATGAAATGTATTAGTAATTGATCATGAAAAACTAGTGACTAATTTCTATTAATAGATAGGAACGTGGTCTGGATTTTAACATACTTTGTATCATATATACAGTACACGTATTCGGTTTAGTAGCTTAATTATATTAATAATTATTAATAATTATAATCATTAGACATAGATATTATAGTAATATTAATAATTAATTAAAACAATATTAATATATTAATTAAAATATTAAAATGATTAATTAGTAATTACTAATTACATGTTTACCATTTCATGGTGTCTTTATTTAATAATTATTAAGTGATTATTAATTGATAGCATTAATAGAGAATGTCTCTGTATAACTATATACTTATACATATGTGATGGAATATATACGAACCAATATTCATGGAAATTAAAAGCCACATATTTCATATTCTCACAATTATATAGTTGAATGTGTTGTAGGAATGCATCTGCCATTACCTGAATTGTATTCAACAAATAATCATATATTTAAAAGAAATTAAATTAAATTAAAAAAAATAAATGCTAACAATGTATAGAACTTATAAAGTATACTTTAACTAATACAATACTAATACTGAAATACGTCATAACTGTACTCACTTATTTCATTATAAAAAGTAGTGAATATATAAATAATGTTCCTGTAATAATAATTTTCAATACTATTTATTGTTTTCCCTGCTAACAGTAAGAGCAGCATAATAGCATCATAACAGCATATGCTAGAGCCTTAAATGTTTACATTGTGTTATTATGCTGCCATTATGCTGCTATTAAATGTATATTATGCTGCTATTAATTTGTCATGCTATTATGCTGCTGTTATGCTGCTATTATGCTGCCATTATACTAAAATTATGCTGCTATTCATTTTAAAAGTATATTATGCTGCTATTATGCTGCTATTATTATAATACAAATTAATAGCAGCATAATATACTTTTAAAATTAATAGCAGCATAATATTATTATAATGGCAGCATAATAGCAGCATAACAGCAGCATAATAGCATGACAAATTAATAGCAGCATAATATACATTTAATAGCAGCATAATGGCAGCATAATAGCACAATGTAAACATCGGAGGCTCTAGCATATGCTGTTATGCTGCTATTATGATGCTCTTACTGTTTGCTGGTTATTCGATTTTTTTTATCATCCATCATTATTTCAATAAAATGTCTTTCAATTATATTACTCTTATTAGTATTATTATTGGCATTGGTCTAAAACAAAACAAAGTGTTAACTTAATTTAAGTTAAAACTGTTAAAACCCTACTTGGGTACAGTACCTAGATAGTTACGTAGGTATAATAAACTACAATACAAACAATACACACACACACACACATCATAAATAGTTATCGTAGTACAGGTCGTGGCTACACTCATGGGATAATCACGACGTGAACACTCATGTACACGGTGGTGTTATCAGCGTGTGTGCGTGTGATTTAATGCCTTAGTTAAACATGTATACATGTTAATTACATTACGATAACAATTAACGATCACAATACAAGTAGGCTAGTCGGATTATTTGTTCGAACTATTTATTTGTATATGGATTTAAATAATTATGCCTAAATGAAACACACTTGAAGATCTTCTGTATACTTACGAATAGATAAATGTCCTATTGAAATGTCTTATATAATATTAAATTATCAAATAACTAGCATTGATAACATATCTATTAATAGTACGTCTTCAATCTAGTACCTAGATTCGAGTGAAGATAACATCATACTTATATTACGTGTAGAAATAAGTGTTGGTTATATTGATATTATCACACACGTCGTTCAGGGTTACTAAGAAATGTTTTACTTATCAACACACATCTGTCTATACATTATGTACCCACACTATCCATATACAACTACATTAATAACAATATATAGCGTTGTTAACATGTCACGTGTTACTGTTAATGTAGGACACGATAGTCATGTTATAAAGGAATGATTATTCTACTAAAATAGTTATAATTGTAGATGCCCCAAATATTAATTTGTTAAATAATTGTTTTTAAATAGAATGCAAGTGATTATAATCTAGAGGTAAACACATATGGCGACGGAGAATACTTGCGGGCATCATTTGAGGGCACTTAATGTTATCTTTTTAATCTTTTTAATTTACAAAAAAAACATATTAACTAATAAAAGTAGCTACTTTTCAGTGATGTCATTGAGAACAGTGAGAACAAATTATACTGATGTTAAGGGGGTATCCCTCATCAAGTATTTCCGGCAACTTACCGGAAATATTGTAACTTTAAAACCATTTTCTATCAAGTTGTAATGAGATACCCCCTATAGGGTATAACTTTATATATAAAGTTACTATATTTCAGGCAAGTTGCCGGAAAGTAAGAGAGTATCCCACTACAGTTGTAGTTAACTTGATAGAAAATCGGTTTAAAGTTACAATATTTCCGGTAAGTTGCCGGAAATACTTGTATACACTTGTACACACTATAGTGCACTCCCATGGGATACCCCCTTTAAAGATTAAACAGATTTTTAAAGTAAAAATAATAATTTATTTATTATTAATTATCGTTATAGTATACTATAATATATATATTTAATAATTATTAATAAATAAATAACATTTATTCGTCATTATAGTGTTTAAATAAAGCATAAGGCATACAACAACAACACTATCCAACCTGTATTAGTTACTGATATATTGAGTAGGCCATCCCAATATTATACATCCCACAATGAATGTAGGTAAATTGGTAGTATACTATATATAATGTATACTATATATATATATATATATATTAATTCTGAATTTTATCAATTATAAATTATTTATAAGAATTGTATAATTATAAACATATATTATGTATGTTTTATATGTTTATAGAATATGATTTGTAGTAAATATGTAATATCTATATTATAGTAATACAATACTACTTATATTATAGTGTATATCGTATCCATAGTGGATAGTATCTATAGTATCCCTGTGGTATCCCATAGTAGACCAACAGTATACCAACACATTAAGAAATGTCGGCCTATATAGTAGTGAGCAAGTTGTAGATATATCTGTAGGTCTATAGCGCAGTAGATATGCTAACACAATTGTGTAGTATTTATAATATAGAAAATATATACTATCATACATTTGAGCAATTATGTTGTAAAGTAAATAGAACAGGTCGACTTAGATTTATAAAGTGGGAAAATACTCGGCACACTATGCACACTTACATAGTGGGTATACTGTATATGCCTATAGGCCCCTTGTTAAATAATCTTATAAACACACACTACAGTGACGACACCATCACGAGCCTCCCTTATCTTCAGATGAGTAATGCGATCTGATATATGACAGTATACTGTGCACGCATCGTCACGCATGACTACGTATACGTTACAAGACTATAGTCTTGTAACGTATACGTAGTCATGCGTGACGATGCGTGCACAATAATGTGTTGTTAACATCTATTAGACAGCACCCCAACATGAAATTAACTATCTGTGGATGGCCGATTGCTTATTAGTACGATGCATTCGCATTCCGTAAATCTAGACATATACACACTATAATATATCACCATCACCATCATCATCACCATCATCATCACCATCAACACCACCATCATCTTTATCTTCATTATTATTAATATTACTAATTAATATTAACAATTTCTATTTAAGCATTCTAAAACAATGATTTATAAAAATAATAGATTTCATATAATATAAAGTATGCAATAGTAATGTATAATGTATCCTATTATTACCTGCACCGAAGTTAAACACTGTACATCATGAGTTGTAGTACATGATATATATATATACATGATATAATTTATTGAAAACATTATATAAATATAATCTATAGAATATGTAAAATAGTATATATATATATATATATATATATATATATATATATATTAGCATATACAATCATTACATGTGCACGAGTGTATTATGGTCCCGGTCTGTATTGGATCATTTCCGGTAAATTTTGTCAAACATATATTTTTTAAATATTTGCACAATACTTTTTATTCATCCATTATTGATAAATATTGATCGATTTAAAAGGAAATGTGTAGATATTTTAAATATATATAAATATATATATATATATATATATATAAAATAACTCATATTCAATAATTACTAGTGTAAAATAATGACATATCTTACATATAATCTAATGAGAAATTATATGAGTAATACCCTGCTATAGCAGGGATATCCGTTTATATACGTATATGGATTAAAACGACAGGATTGTTATTATAAATAAATTTAAAAAACTTAAATTGAAAGTTTAGTTATGACGACGTCCGCCGGAGACTTCGTCCGGTATAACGGTACACCGCGGTGTTATATGATAGGTTACCGCTAAGCCGGATGTACACTAATGCACACACTAGTGGTGGTGGTGGAGGTGGAGGTGGAGGTGGTGGTGGTGGTGGTGG
The DNA here is from genome assembly GCA_964019155.1 of Osedax fenrisi. Taxonomy (NCBI): domain Eukaryota; kingdom Metazoa; phylum Annelida; class Polychaeta; order Sabellida; family Siboglinidae; genus Osedax; species Osedax fenrisi. Next base: position 101,268,103 of record OZ025239.1, read on the forward strand.
TGGTGGTGGTGGTGGTGGTGGTGGTGTAATAGAACAACGATAATAACAATAGCATGCGTATAGTAATAATAAGTCCAACCTTCTCCAATCCATTGTGATCTACGAGACTCACCACATTCAGGTCTCCGTATTCTGTTATCTCATCGGTGAAGTGTTTACTGAAAGACATCTGATTCCTCTTCACATCTGAACAACAATAGTACGTCATCGATTACTAATTATGCAACCAGCGTGTACGCTAACTAGCTATTCTAACGTTATTCCAGCTTATCATGATATATATATATAATGTTAGCTGTATAAATAATCGGAAATATTATTTCATATTATATTAGTATATACCAATATATATAAATTACAACTATTATGATGAATAAACAACTATTTCAATTATAATTTACATATATTCCATTCATACATTTTTAATATTTGTAATATAATTTGAAATCCTAATTACTATATATATATTACTGTATATATATATATATATATATATATATATATATATATATATATATATATATATATTATTTTATATATTAATAAGTTATAACGTATACGTATACGTCTAATTTATACATGTTTAATATAATAATAAATTAATATTTAAATGTTTTACATACATAATATAATAAGTATCATAAGTATATTTATGATACTTATTATAGTATGTATATAAGTAAAATGTATACTATTTAATTAATAAATTGAATTACTGTATACAGTATACTGTTTAATTATTAATACACATAAATATAATATGAATTATATATAGGACATGTTAACACATTATTTCATTTTAATAATTCGTGCGTATTATTATCACGAGTGATCTTCGATGCGAGCTAAAGTTTAATTTCTTATTTACCCTATGATTATATCGAGTAAATAGATTTTTTAATTGCGTAATTGAGAAATAGTTATGCAATCAGCTATAATTAAATATTTAATCGACACAAAAATTTCGCATAAGGACATGATGATTAGTAACGCCCATAATTATTTATTAGGCAGTCACGTGACTGGTTAAACTATATAAAAGTATGATGAAGAATGGTGAATAAGTATACTACTGACTAGCAACACACAATAATGTACACACAAATAACATTCATAATAGCGATCACTTTCCTATTCGTTCCACTGATTCAAGCGAGTGCAGGTAATATAATCATATTAGTTACTTATAGTATATAATATTACATAATATATATATATATATATATATATATATATATATATATATATATATATATATATATACTATAGCATATTTATATGGCGTATGTGCCAACATATACATATCTTTTATTGCAATACAAAAATTTGAATAACATTATTACTAAATTTCTAACAATATTACTTTATTAGAGATACCCAGAGATACCTATATATATATATAATTTGTATATAATATAAAATTGTTTGAAATATAAATTATATAGTAAAAATATTATATCAAGAAAGTTAAAGTTAAATAATAATAATAATAATAATAATAATAATAATAATAATAATAATAATAATAATAATAATAATAATAATAATAATAATAATAATAATAATAATAACAATACCGTTATTTCATTATATATTATAACATAGTTTCAATAGCAGTGTACTGCAGTTGAAGTAATAGCTTTAGTGCCAGTGGTCACTGGTCATGTTAACTATAGATAGTGTGCTAACAAAGCGTATACTATACATATAGGATGGACGTACAAGGGTAAACACGGCAAGTCTACATGGGGAGATGTGGCCACACTCTGTGAGACGGGCATGCACCAGTCTCCCATAGACCTCACAGTAGACGAGTCTCACTATGTCAACAAGTGGTCATCTATTGGTCTTAGTCAGCAACATATCAATGACGTCAATAGGCCTAGGTCAAAGGTCAACAGAAAAGATACGGATCATGCGGGCATGTATCTCTTCAATAACGGACATTCTGGTCAGTATTACACGCACTCTCTAGTACTGTAGCTATAGCTAGCACACTACACGTTACATGATGAAGGGAGACTACATCGTACACATATGTAACGTATCACGTGGTCACGTGGTCACATTATACACATTAGGTTTACAATGCATTAATATGTAAAATGTAAACGTTAGTAGTGATACAAAATTCAGGAGATTTGATTATTATTGATGAAATATATATATATATATATTGCATTCAATTATTATATGATACAAATAATGAATACAATGATATATAGGAATAAGCTGTGGTATTATAAATGTACGCATACGACGTACGTAATGCCATCAATAATGATAGCATTAGTGCAGGGACCACAAAAGTAAATAACATAAATTGATTGACAACACACTATATGATAGAGAGATATATCTCTAGAGAGACATAGAGAGACAGCCCTTTTTACCATGTAATGTGTTGATCAAGAGGACAACAAAGCAAATGCAATAACATACTCCGTATCAATGTATCATTGTTACTTTTTTGATCCTTACATCTATATATATATATATATAGATCTAGATGCATAATTACTTATAAACAAGTATATGGACTATAGATCAACACACACATACACCGCGTGTATAACACGCAGATATCAATATACATACATACATACATACATACATATATAAATACATATATAAATAAATAATTAAATAGAAAAAAAGCGAAAATCTGACTAATTCTATGATACTCTTTATACAGTACAAGTAAACATACACGAAAACATAATGATAGAGGGCGGTGGCCTGGAAGGAAAGTTCAAGGTCGCACAATTACATTTCCACTGGGGTCAAGGTAGTGATAGAGGCTCTGAACATCAACGTAACGGAAAACCATTCCCCATGGAGGTTAGCGAGAACGCGGTATAACCAGCTATAGCTATTACTGTATGACCTCTACGATGTGACCTCTATGGTATGATAAGGTCGGCGGCATGAATAAGTATGTTAGATGTATTTAGATACACTATCATTTAAACATAACATTAAGTGTATAAACAATGATAGGTGATATCATGTAATGTGATGTACATCGAATGTTACATGTAATATGCGTAATGGACATTGTAGTGTTCACGTTTACATACGTGTGTGTGTGTGTGTGTGTGTGTGTGTGTGTGTGTGTGTGTGTGTGTGTGTGTGTGTGTGTGTGTGTGTGTGTGTGTGTGTGTGTGTGTGTGTGTGTGTGTGTGTGTGTGTGTGTGTGTGTGTGTGTGTGTGTGATGGTGTGTGTGCATATACTATGCATACAAATGCACCCCTACCTATAGATGCGTATTAACACGTGTATTCCGACAGATGCATATAGTGGCTTACGATAGCAGTCGATTTAGCGACCTCTCATCTGCTGTGGGACAGGTTGATTCTCTGGCGGTGGTTGCCGTATTCTTTAGGGTTAGTTCTCGCTACTTAGTGTTGATATCAGATACACAGAACACCATACAATACACGCTGTACTTACTGATATCTGTTCATACTTAGTTGTGTAGCAAATACTATAATATACTATACAATGATAAGGTTGAAAAACGCTATAGAGATATGATATTCCATTAAAGTGAGTGAGCTATCTAGATATTTGTATACATATTATATTTTATATTATATATATATAAATATAACTAAATTAATAATTCTATAGAATTATTAATTTATATATTATTGTAATTATGGTGATGTCATATTGATAAAATATGTATAAATATGTGTTTATATAACGTATATTGTATCTTGATATTATATTAAAGTAGTGTAGATATTAATGAATGTTGCTATAGTATTGCTGTCATGTTAACATTGTCATGTTACTAATACAGGTTGCACACTTCGATAATCCTCATCTGAACAATATCGTAGATAACATGCATAAAGTACACAAAGCAGGTTACATATATTTATTATTATTATTATTATATATATATATATTAAAATAAAAATAGTATGGTTATTATGCATATTTAAGAAGCGGTTTCGCTCGTACATTAAGGTGTTTATCATGCATGCATCACATACATCACATGTGATATAAATAATAGTACTACATATGGCTGTAACTAGTGATAGCAATATAAGGAGGTCTCCCTTCAAGCTAATATAGCGCAATATCTATAATGTTTAATCTTTAAAAAGCGCGATTATTAATGTGAAGTGTGGCAAGCTTTAGTGATAAGGTGGTAGTGTACTGGCTGTACCGTTCAGTTGAAATCATTACGTGACAACCCCACCTACAGATGGCCACCACAAAGTTCACATACCGCTGATGATGGTGGAGAACCTACTTCCAGTGAACAGGGAAAACTTCTATCGTTACCATGGTTCACTGACAACACCCGGATGTCAGGAGTCGGTCATCTGGACTGTAATGGACATGCCAAACTACGTGTCAGAACGGCAGGTATGTAGTCCCGTTATAAATCATATATACAATGTATACAGTGTATACACATCAATTGTATGTACACTGTGTATCCAAGTTATTAACGATATAATAGATTATAATTTAGAAATACAAAATTTATGAAATACTTTTAAAAAATACATATTTGGCTATGGCGTCCGACACACAAGCAGTAGGGCGCGAGTGCAAGCCTCGTCCGGACAAATAAAATAGTACTTAGAATAATATTTAAAACTGATATTATATAATTGTGTATAAAAAATGATCAGCTCTCGTTAAAACCATAACATCAGATAATTCGAAATGACATTATAACCATATGTTTATAAGTGAATACTTCATCTAAGATCCTTGATGGATTAAAGCACTGCATCAAAATAAAAATAAGAATAACAAAATAATAAAATATATTTTTCCCTAGAAATAAATACAAAGTGTATAAATTGCAAAATGCATGTGAATTCTAAATGATGTGTTATACTAATACTGGTCTACACGCACACAGTTGAATCAATACCGTCGTCTACTACAATACTCGGGTGATTATCTAGAGGACAACTACAGAAATGTACAGGATATCAACCACAGAGAAGTACAGAGATCGTTCCCTCATACCATTGACTACATTATCATAGCGGAAAGTAACGAACAAATCAGTAGCTCAGTGGCAATCACCGCTTCTCTTGTATTAGTAATAACTTCGCTGCTAGGTTATTTATTATAGTAGAATAACTCCCATTCTTCCCTATATTATAATTATTATTGATAGGGTCAATTCCATGTCAATTAATGTTGACTTTATTATCTCATGTATTACTGAATACATTCCGTACATATTGCTATGCTACTTATTAATATGCAATATATCAATTATTATTATCTATATTAATATGTTTATCATTATTATATTATAAAATACAGAATTACCTGGATACAATACTCATTACTACGATTTATTATAATTATTTATATAACATTCTTTTGTATGATATTTATATTTATTATTAATATTATTATTTTATATATTTAGGTATATATATATTATTTTATATATTATATACCTAATTCTATTTTTTTTACATTATTATTATTATCAGATTTAAGCAATGTCAGGGTAACTATAGAAGCAATGTTGCTTATCGAGACAATTGCCCAATAGTTTATCAATTATAACCTAATATAACTTATAATATTTAAATTACTATTTATATAGTGATATTACTTATTAATAAAATATATTTTTATAATTATAATATGTGTTATTCATTTATGAAATTGTACATATATATATATATATATATATAATATGAAAATATAAACAAGAATATTGTTATGAATGTTTGCCTATATACATATATTAAAATACCAAATACTACTATAATATCCTACTATCTCAAAGTCGGATACATTTTGAAACAGATATTCTGCATATATTAGATGATTGGTATTATAATACTATTTGAGAAATTAGCAATGTATGATTCGAATTTTCTTTAAGATTTAAGATTTGGAAATGTCATTAATAGTATGAAAAATACCGATTCGAATTTACTTGATTTGAATATTTAGATTATTATATATATATATATATATATATATATATATATATATATAGTGATACTATTTTATTAATATATATATATATATATATATATATATATATATATAGTGATACTATTTTATTAATATATAGAGTATATATAGTGATGTTTTGTGATACAATGTTTAGTTTATATGATATATCATATACTTTTATTTATTAATAGTAAATACTAATACACTATATATATATATGTCTATATATAGACAGACGATAATGCTTACAAGTTGATAACTACTTTAAAATAAAGATCGTGCTGGATAGTGGCTGCATGCAGTGTATGTGGCAGCCGCACGACGTGTCACTAGTGTATTGGCTGTAGGCACTTATATGATCATAGCATAGTATAGTAATCACCTGCACTGTTAAACATGTGTGTATATTCAATTACCTACATGTGTGTATAGTTTATGATAATATATATAGCGATTAACTAATGATTAACTAGTGATGAGAAAGTCATGCAATATCTATCAATGAAGATAGTAGTCGTATGAACACTATGTTGAACCATAGAAATAGTATACAATTAGGTAATTACGGATGGCTTCACATTATATTATTAATTTAAAACTTGCAATAAAGACATAGATTGCTATGTGTATTTATTCACAGATTACCTAAGTAGATATTACTGAGATATATAACTTTATAGTAAAAGTATTTAATTATCTGAAAGTTAGTATTTTATTGAATATATATATATATATATATATATTTAATTATTCTATTTAAATTAAAAATCTTATTATTAGAGTATCTGTTTTTAACTATTCCAACTTCATATATATATATATATGAAAATAATTGATGATGTATATCAAAGTGCATACAAGAAGGTAGATAATACTGAATCTATTTTATTCGCTATACCATAAATGATATTTATTTATCTTTAGATAAACATAGACGTATTCAATTATTACAACTTGACCTTTCATCTGCTTTTGGTAGTATTTATCATGATATAATTATAAATAAGCTATCACAAATGTTCATTACTGGAGATGCTTTACAAATATTAATTCTACTTATCAAAGATATAACTTATTCGGTTAAGATTCATAATTATATTTCAGGTGAGAATATTTCATTATACGGGGTTCCACATGTATCCACATTAGGTCCTCTACTTTTTAATATTTATATTTCTCCTTTGAAATACATAATAGAATAAACACCAAATTGAAATATCATATATATGCGGATGACATACAAATTTACGCTGAATATTGTCATATCGATACATTAATGTTATGTGCGAATAATATTCGTAAATGGCTCTTAAATAATAATGTTCTTATAGTTCTTAGTAGTAAAACTATGTTCTTAAATATTTCTCTTTCTAATTTTGTTTTTCCTGATATTATATTTGATAATCTTTAAATTACATCTTCATCTAAAATTAAATTTCGTGGAATATTTGTTTCGTGTCATTTATCGCAGTCAGATCATGTATCATATATATGTAAATCAGCTATTTATCATTTACATAATATAAATATCATTCGTAAATATGTATCAATAAAATCAACTATTCGACGTATTGAAAGTTTGGTCGATATTAGATTATGGGAATATTATCTTAAATGTATTTCCAATATATATATATATATATATATATATATATATATATATATTAAAAACATTAAACGAGTTATTCGTAGATGTATAACAGTTATATTTAATATTCCATATTCTAATAGATTTTCGACTAGTTATTATGTACATAAATTAAAATGGTTAGGGGTATTTTCCAAGTGTTTAATTAAAAAAATCATTATTTCTGGAGTACCTTCCTATTTATCAACGCTATTATCAGAGAAAAGAACTATATACCCGAGGTGCTATCCCATGCAACTTGAAGAGGATCGATGTCGATTACAAATCACAAAGAGGTCCTTCAAGACCCACTACTAGAGTATAAGTATTGATATATGTAGATTCTTTATACGTTATAGTACTTGTAAATACATTGTACCTACAATTCATTATTTAGATTTATTATCACTGATGAATTATTTAGAAGGTGTTAACAAAATGTGTTGATATTACAAAATCAGATTTGTAATAATATTCATGTTTGTTCTACTTTTTTGATTCTGATTGGGTATATATATACCTTATAAGGTGAAAATGTATACATTTTAAAATACCTGTTAAAGTGTAGGTGTAACCTCTGTTCTATAAATAGATTTGTACATGTTTTTTATTTAATAGGAAATATATTTATAATATTAAAATTATATATAGTAGTATACTAAAAGTGTATCAACTTTATTTGAATTTATTTATTAAATACTATATTCAACATAATAATATATATTATATAGATCTATAATAATTGTAATTTGCATAGAATATAAAAGAAAATATTTAATTTAAATTATGTTTAACTAATTAATTATTATTATTTTTAAAATAAAAGATTAAATTATGAATATTTTAAAATTTAATAATTGTAAAATTTTAAAAACTGTAATTATTATGTAGTCCTTTATATATATTCTAAATTATCTGAAAATTGCAATTAATTTAAAGCATTATTGAAGGATTTGATAGTTTTTGAGTGACTTAAATTAGTCAAAATAATTATTCTGAGCCTAAATTCATTCTAAATATTTATAATATAATTATGAAAAATGTATGAAATATATATGCAGACAATAAAATAGAAAATGAATAATAAAATAGAACGAAGTACAATGATTTAAAATGGACATACAGTTTATGTTAAAATATATATATATTTATATATTTAATTCATACAAAACATAATTTTTAAAGATTATTGCATAAATATTTTGAAATATATTGAATTATCATTATCATTAACACTATTACTGATACTTTTTAAATACATTATATAAATTAACAATACTGTTAGAAAAAGTACATATATAAACAATCTGAAAAATAATATTTATTATACACAATATATCCATATGATATATTTTCAATATTCCAAATATATTTAATATAGATCAATTATGACATAGACAAATTTAATCATTACAGATGTAGCAATATTAACAGTTAATTATTGCACTTCATAGTATTCAAACAATCACCTTGCATAATCACCATCGTATATATATGTTGATGATGATAAATAGTTTATTTGTACTAAAGTAGAGTTTCGGGATTTTAAATCTCTATCCCCATTATATCATGCATAAAACTAAATAATATAATATGGTTAATAATATAATATGGTAGAAAGGTGAATGAAATAAAAATAAATTAATAAAAATACATAAAATACACAAACCAGTTTTAATAAGTTATGGAGTTTAGATCATTTAGATAAGTATAATATATATATATATATATATATATTATACTTATGTATTCGCATGATTATATGTGGGTATACCCTGTATGTGAGATATATGTGTGTCATGTGTGAATGATTTCTATAGTAATTATGCTAATATGGCAATAGCTACTTAATTGTATATAACTATATAAACAATGTTCGCTATGTTCGCTACGTTACATACGTTAGCTACGTACTAATTGCTGCTTCATTGATCAAAGCGCATCTGTTATTACGTAAGATGTATTGTCTGTTCTATCTAGAATGTGGCCGAACATCATTACTAGTGGCCAGATTCAATTATGAGATTCTATTTATAGCATTCTATTTCTATTTATAGCACGCGGTGTACTTCTATATTCTAAACACAAGCAGCAGCAGCAGCCTATTCTGTAGTGAACATCATCCTATAGGCTCGTCCATACTATTATCTATATACGCGCATGAGTATCTGAGTTATGGAATGCGGTCAGAATGTAACTATAGGTAGGTAATATATAAATTATAGGATTATAGTTTTTATAAGAACATTTTTATAAGTAATCAATATATATATATATATATATATATATATATATAATTTAAATTATAGTATATTTATGCTATAATTATATTTATTATAAATATCGATAGAATGATTGATTTTATATTTATATATTGTAGATAAGTTATTATTATAAATATGTAATATATCTACCTATAATTATTAAATATGTATATATATATATATATATATGTGTGTATGTGTTTATGTATGTATGTGTATGTATAATATGCTATATACTTATCATATATGTACTTACTGCTTACTTATATTTAACCATTTGCAGTATACTTGCTTACATATTTATAATTATTCTATACTATATATATATATATATATATATATATATATATATATATATATATTATAATATGTGGTGTACTCACACATGGTGATTATATGATTAATTAATACTTTTAATCTATTTGTTTTTATTTTAATATATTAAACATATATTAAATATATATTAAGGCCCTTACTTTATTTTCAATAAAATACAAATAATTTTCTTATTTGATAATTTTTAATATATCATGGTTTTTGTGCCGAAGATAAGGTCCTCAATTATATATATATATCAATTGTGTGTAAAGAAATGTATAAATAAGATTTTTATTTAAAAGTCCTTATCAAATATTGTATTTCTTATATTATGTAGAAGTGAATACCATAACTGAAATAAAAATGTTATCGAATTTTCTAAATATTAATAATATAATGAATAACTAGAAATTAGTATAGGGGAAAGTCTCTGACAAGATTACCGACCCCTAAATGATTATTTGTAATAACTTATTCAATATTAAATATATTTATATGAAATTTTGTAATTAGGGTAATATTATGGCAATGAATAATGTGGCTATTTTAAATGTTTGATAACATTATATTTACAAGAATAAACAGGGGGGTCGGTAATCGGATACATGTGCCTAATATCGACCCCTTTCTCCTATTACCGACCCCCTAAAATAATAGTGGTATAAATAATTATAGTATTATAATATCCAATAAAAAGATTAGATATACATAAATATAATTAATTATAACATACAGGCAATTTATTTTTGATTGAATTTATGTTTTAATAGTAATATTAAATTTATATTTCAATAGTGTATATTATTATTTAATATTTATTGAAAAATCAGTATGTATATAATCAACTGGAATCAATAATCCTAAATCTATATCAATGATACACAAATAACTTACGACATATTTTAAAATAAAATACGGATCTATTTTGATTGGATACAATAAATCACATGGGGTCGGTATTAGGGTAATTTAGGGGGTCGGTAATAGGAAAATCATATGGGTTGCTATTATTAAGATATATTGGTTAATAGTTATACAAATTAAATTATTTTTATAAAAGTTATAAACATTTTATTGATCTACAATATTATGTACAATATTAAGTTTTCTTTTAATTAATAAAGTATTTACAATAATTTAAAAAAAGTTATTATTCAAATATTTAAAAAGTAAAAACATAATATTTCATTTTATCAAATAACAATTGTAGTATTGAATATTAAATATTGAATATTAAAACAAAATACTTATTCATATTTATCATTTCATGTATATATAATTTTTTGATATCTCTTATATTTACTGAGATACGAGAGGGGGTCGGTATTAGGAGGGGGTCGGTAATCGGGGACTTTCCCCTACACATATATATATTACGAATTTTAAAATAATTGTAGTATATACTTGTATTATATTACTGTAACAAAATGTTGAATGTTTATAAAACAAATGTAAATACAATTAAATGCAGATAAGCTAGCACCAACGGTGCTGAAATAAAAGTTAGCTTATTATATATAATAATAATAATATCAGATTCAGTTGTTATATGAATTATGGCATGAATGATGTGTGTTTGGTGCGTCATTTGTTTATATACCATGTTCTATTATGTAAAGGCTATTAATCAATTTACATGGAAGAAACACACATTAATATATATATATATATATATATATATATACTATTTATTTATGGGAGAAAACAACCATTGATATATAGCTAAATAAAATATTTGTGATTTCTGAACATATTACATACTGTACATTATGCCGAGTGGCTCGGTTGCTCTATATAAAGCGTAGTATATATTATAATATAATTCTTCACTATGTAATCTGCATAGTGATCGTTCGAGTGAGATAATCGTATGATCCATAAGTAATGTCTAAATTTAGATCCAATAATAATTGTTGATGAAACATCGTAAGATAAAGCGGCATAATTTAAATATATATAGGAATGGCAGACAATTATTTTAGATTAACGAATGTTAGTTTCTAACAAAATATATGTTTATTAAATAAAGTGATTAGTTTCAAAATATTCAATTACAGATAAGTTAGAAATATCAGCTAACTCCATATACATAAATTATAGTTATCTTATAATATATATCTGGATTTAACTGTATATTATATATTATTTGTATATAGTTATAAAATTGCATATTTAATTAATGTTTAATTTTATAAATGGTCTACTTGTATAAGGTAAGTAACTACAAAAAATATGTCATATTATTTAATACGATATTTAATCTTAATGAATCTATTAATAATATTAATTAATAAATTGTATAGCATATTATTTATAAAAATTACATAGACCATTAATATGTTATCTAAATAATAAGTAATACAAATTTAATAATATATGTACATGTATATAATTCTCTTAAACCTATATGTAGTATATTATAATATAAAGTACCATATTAATTACTGGGGTAATGTATATATACAGGGTATATATATATATATATACCTATAAGGGAAATGTGGGTAGTAGTGACAGTTTTAAATGTATTTCAATAACTCTTAAAATATTGATAGATGATATAGTATTTAGTATAATGTATATATATATATATATATGAATCAGTATTATCTAGATAATTTATATTACAATATTTTAATTTAATAGTTATAAATATAGATAACGAGGGTGTCACTACTACCCTCATGGGAGGTTATATATGTGTATATATATATATATATATATATATAAAGTATATATTATATTCGTTTTGTAGAAGAATATACTAGAAATTATAATTAAACGATATTCTTTATAATAAAATGACTTGTTTTGAAATTAGAATATTCTAAATGTCTAATATTCTAAATGTCTAAATAATATATTGAAGTGGTCTTATATAATTGTGTATAAATTATAATCTATCTATAAAACCATGGATTAATTAACATGATTGCGGCTTCGAATGGACATTAGATACATATGGTTATAAGTGTAAACTTCATCTAAGTTCCTGAATGAAATGACTCCACCAAAATAAAATTACAAATGAGTTAAAATCGTTGAAACAAATCACAATATATATTGTGTTATCTCAAAATTCTAGTAAATGATTTCAAATGGACATACGAGAAATTACGAGTATGTAATTAACTCGTAAATATATAAACTTTCAATACGCATACAACCTCCTAACCACTTAATATAAATATTTAATAAAGATACATTTATTGTGTGGAATTGTAATCTACATTGTACAGTGCACTGTATATCATGATATCTTTGTAATATATTTAAAATGATGTTATTATAAAAATGTAATTTTTATTTATCATTAGATGTAGGTAGATATATTAATAATATATATATAATTATCACAGAATAAATAATCATATTATTACCTTTATAGTTTATTTTTTTTGATTTTAACTCCCTTAAGATTTGTATAGTGAATATTATTAATATTGAACCACCTAAATTATATTTTTTCAAAATTTCCCACATTAATAAAAACCTTACTCGGCCATTCACTGTTTCTTAATAAAACAAGTATATCTTACTATACCTTGCGATTAATACTATTCCGACTATATTCATAATGTATGGCCGTGATATTTCTAATATAATATTTCTATATAACTATCTACTTATTTTAAAGTTAAGTTTTAATTAAGTGATTGATCCATTTTTTTAAAAGTATATTTTTCGCTTTCGACTTCTTTCATACAATCATTAATATATGTATACTTCACCAGACTTTATATAACTAGTATCCTATAGGATATATATATATAATTAATAATCTCATTATCTTCCATCCTATCTAATAGAGATACTTATAAAAACAGCTACGCACTGTTATCTTTTAAATTCCGTAAACTTATTTATATAAATATATATAACACCCTAATTATGGAATTAACACCCATATCTCAGATCTATCAGATACCATATCTTCTTTATTACCCACTTAAATGCACACCTCTCACAATCGATTCCATTGATATAATGATAGAATACGTATGTAATTATTTATTTATTATTGTCAGACAAGTCCTTTATTTGTATTTGTTGTGTTTAATTTATTGTACTTATTTGTATGTTTCTGTAAACCTACGATTAAAAAAAACACTAAATATACTACAAGAAATTCATGATATATATATATATATATATATATATATATATATTAATTTGATTATATATTTATGTAGTTATGGCTTGTAGTAAATTTATATAGTTAAGGTTTTCGGAATATCTAATTATGGGTTTTATATAGTAATTATATATCTATCACAAATTAGTGAACAACTAAATTCTAAACTAATAACCATTAGGATACATGACGACTACATAAATTTTACAACTATAACTAGTATTATAGTCATTATTATTATAGTATTATATATATATATACTATAGTATACCACCTATAGGTCGTAAGCGGTATAGGATAGTATACTATACCATTCTATACCGTATGGGTATACCTATATATATATGGGTATACCTATACCTATATATATATAGGGGAAAGTAAACTAATATTGACACTTTAACAATAAATGGTCTTAACATTTTATGACTCAATATTGTTATTCAAAAATTACAATATATTAATATTATATGATAATAGATATTATTGTGATTTTAAAATTGTATTTAATCTTTTTATTAAATAGATAACGGTGTCCGTATTCGGTACCCGTGTCCGAATATGGACACCCTGTGTTATAATACGGATAAACCTATAGGTATATAAGTGGTATATATATACCACTATATAAACTATAAATTATTGATGATCAGATAAGTTACAATAACATTATTTATAATTAATTTATGAATAATTTTATATAATTTAATTAGTAATACATTTATTAATTTTTATTATTTTATTAATTAATAATACAAGTTTAGTATCTAAATAATAATATTTTTTAATTTAATTCATTGGTGGTATTCATATTATAACGTACGCGATTTTTATGAAAATCAGAATTGTTCATATGCTGCGCGCTGCAAGCATACTTGGTTATAGGATGTCCGTATTAGGGACTAATATGACCTCTAGATATATGCTTATAACTTAATAAATATTTGATAACAAATATAGAAATTATATATATAATTTTTAGAATGCTTTAGTTGTCAATAATATATTGTTATATTTTATATCGATACATTTGTATATTCTTGAGAAGGTTTTAAGTTAATTTTTTTTCATAAATTTAAAAACGTAATAAAAATATCAGTTTATTTGATATATAAGCACTATTTTGATTAATAAAAAATAAAAAATACTTATTTAGAATATTTATATAATTATGAATATATTATTCATTAAACAATTTTGTGTAGGATTTGTGGTTTCTGAGATACCGAGAGTGTCCGAATACGGGCACTGTCCGTATTCGGTTACTTTCCCCTACAGTAGGAGCCATACTATACTATTGTAATAGTAGTGTATAGTCTACAGACTACAGTCTATAGTCTATAGACTACATACAATAACTACATATATTTTAATAATGTTAACCATTTTCAGCATCGATGATGGGTCAACAGTTTTGACTCAAAACCCATAACAAAATAAATTCATATATACTATAGTATAATAATATATATGGTTTATATTATAATTGTTGCTCTGTAGTGTACGCTGGGTATTCCATATATATGCTAACTTAGAATAGAGCACAAGTACAATCATAAAATGTTCGATATATATATCACATTTATATTGGTGTTTATTTTTATGATATGTAAAAAAAATGTAATCAACTGTGTCTCGTAAATATTGAAAGAGGAATAATATTTAATTCACTTATAATATAAGTGAATTTAATTCTATAACTAATAATACAATACAGTATAATACAATACAGTATCGGATATGAAATGCTCGCTAGTGTAACATGAATTTTTGTAGACACGCCCATGACAGGTTATAGTAACGCCCCCTGACTAACGCCTCACCTGAACATGCCGTGTGCATCACGTAACGTGTATGCGCGTGCGCATGTTTCTTGGGCATAACTACACGGTGGGAGTATTATCAAACAGTTTAATCTTGAATTGTAAATCCGGCGAGGATGCTCTTCAATATAGAATATAATAACAACTAACTAAAATACACATATATTGATGTGTGTGTGATACGTGTATAATAGACTCGATTAATAGCTCACAGTAAGCCGGGGGAAGATGTCTTCCCATTATAACTATACCTCCATATTGGATACAGATGTTTCGTTAAACTATAGGTTAGCACATCGTCAGTTATTGAGTTTATTAATTAGTATTTTATAAAAATTAACATATTCTAATAAAACATATTATATCTATGTAGGAACTTTCTAAAGAAATTAATATTCATAAAAATGGCATGTATATTTAATTTTAAAAAAAATTAAAATTATATATATATATGTTATTTTTTAATATTTAATAATTAGTTTAGAATAAAATAGATAATGTTAACAAATAAATAGGTTTTTATTGTGCAATGCGCATAATGTACATTGTACATCCTATGATTAAATAACATACTATATATATATATATATATATATATATATATATATAAGTTTTATATAATATAAAATTGTTTGAAATATAATTTATATAGTAAAAATATTATATCAATAAAGTTATAAAATAAGTTATAAAATAAGTTAAAAAATAATAATAATAATAATAATAATAATAATAATAATAATAATAATAATAATAATAATAATAATAATAATAATAATAATAATAATAATAATAATAATAATAATAATAATAATAATAATAATAATAATAATAATAATAATAATAATAATAATAATAATAATAATAATAATAATAATAATAATAATAATAATAATAATAATAATAATAATAATAATAATATTAATAATAATAATAATAATAATAATAATAATAATAATAATAATAATAATAATAATAATAATAATAATACAGAAGATATATTATATAATATATATTATAATATATATTATATAATATATATAATAATATTAATAATAATAAAATAGAAATTATTTAATTGATAATAACATAATAATCAATTATTAAATATATTAATTATATTTATGATTGAGAAATAAATACAACTCCAAATATATATATATAAAATATTTTGTATAAATATCCTATATTAATTTGTTTATACATTTATTATATTATTATAAAGTATATACAAAGATTTTGCGAATCAAAGATATAACACTCCCTATGCATGCAACGTAATTTAGTTATAGCCCCAACCGCTGCTAGCAGTAGTATCGAAATCACTGAAACAGATTTAGGTTCTGCTCTATTTGCATACAACAATGTTTTCATTGCTCTATTAAATTACATGCAATATAAATTAGCTTTTACTCACTAAATATATACTTATAGCATTTAAAACATACATATCATATTTGTTTGTTATATATTAGATATGAACACTTAGTTTTCATCATATAAATATTAATTTAAAGCATATTATTTAACATTTTAAAAGTGTATAGTTAAATACGAATTTACATTATAAACAACGCATAGTTCCTAAAAGTAACCCGCTATAGGTGGCACCAGGGTATTTTGTATACAAATACGAATTACACGATTTCGCGTAAGTGTTATATCTTTCCTTCGGAAAATCTTTGGTATATATATATATAATATTATATTATATATTATATATGTATATAATCTAGAAAATATATATATTCTAATAGTTAGTACAGTTATACTGTATTTATAAATATCTTATTGTGTACTCTAATGAATACCAATATATATATATATATATATATATATATATATATATATTGTATACATATTTACATGTATACATGAATACCAATATATTCATTGTATACAATGCAATTCTTGAATACAATTATATATATAAATACACTGGTATATACTCTAATTAAATAATAGTAATAGCGGAGATATGTATAACTATATAGAACGATTAGTATTGTCAAACAAACTTTTAGTTTCAACATTGATAGCTAGCTTCATACATATGATGATATCAAGCTGCAGCTTGATATCATCATACACATTGATACCATTTATATTTGCATTGTATTAGATACAAGTATATATGTGTATGCCTTTTCATGTGTATATGTATGCGTATGTATGTAAATTTACATATGTAAAGTATATACTCATACACAATATTCCGTGTACACGGACCATATACGGTATGATGTATGATATATTGGTATATCAATGAATGCATGCGTGTGTACATGTAGGCATGTGCAATATATATGTATACACTTATAAGTGTGTGTACGCAAGATCGATGTACGATAGATAATCTACAGACAACAATTCGCTATATCGAATAATAAAATCGCTTGAATTATATAATCTATAGAAGCGGTTTCTGGAGAGGGAGATCTATAGATGTCGGGTATATTGTGTACATGCGGTTATTTGTGGCGGCTATTAGATTAATAACATGGGTTGTATTGTTCGCTGTGTATGTTGTGATTCTATAACAAGAAAAACAAGTTACTATACAATATTAAACAATAAACAAGGTATTCTATTGTAATTTTATGAACTTTTTTTTACGATTTCAACAAAGAAAATATCGACCACACGCTGCCAAAATTGTGTAATAAACTGTTTATAACTGTATTTATAGATACATCAATCACACACATACACATACACACATACATGTATATACTCACACACATATGTGTGCATATATAGTGTGCGTTTAATAATACGATATATATATCGTATTATTAAACGCACACTATACATTTATTCTAAAATCGCGAACATCACGTGCACGTCGTGCAGTAATCACGTGATTATAAGTGGTCGCGTGAACCACGTGGTTGTTTTGTTATACAGTTATTGCGCAACCGCTTCATTTAGCACATGAAGCACGTGACAATACGTGTTATTATTATACAGAACTGTCAATCGGTGAAATGCACATAAATATATCACTGATATATATCATTGTAATCTAGGAAATATTCACTGACATTTACGGGTATACCGAACTAGTATACTGGCACTTAAACGGGCATTAATCATACATGTGTGCGCGCGTGTATGCGTATACGCATATATATATATATATATATATATATATATATATACCTATATATATATATATACACCTATATGTAAATGTAAAAATAAACTTATATATTTTTTATGATAATTGAAATAAGTATATTTTGTTTATAAAATATCGTATGAATATATATAGTATATGTATATGTATGTGTATATATATATATATATATATATATATATATATATATAATTTATAGATTACATATAGCTATATAATACCTAGGTAATCTCACTATGTGGAATTTATTAGTGGAATTTTCTATATAGGAAAAAAATCAATAACCCACTGTTAACAGCTATAATGGTAGCATGTCTATAAAAATAGTCACACATTATTATATTCGTGGACATTTCATTTTGTATTCAATATATATATGGGAAGTAATAATTCTATTACGTAATTAATGAAATACACATGTTATAGTTATTGTAGCGTTGATGTAGGTTATAACGTAGCTATATATATATATATATATATATATATATATATATATATTCTATAGAATAAGATATTAGTTTGTGTATGGAATATAATATTGATATAAATCACATTATAGCAAGTACAGTATTTTATAAAAAAATTACGTCTAAATAATATGGATGACAAAATAAAATTCAAATATTTGTTATATTAGTCTAAATTTATATAACCAATTCTGTTTAATATTTATAATATAAATATTTAATATATATATATATACATATATATATATATATATATATATATATATATATATAAAACTAAGAACATTGTTATTTAGTGTTGACATAAAATCGTGAATAAATATATATTTGTTATGTAAATATGCATTATTAAATTATATTTATAATAATGTCAAAGTGTGATGATTTCTTTTCAATAATGTCCTTCTACATTTCGGAATTCAAGTCTGAACTTATGTCTTCATTAATCGATTCCACGCTACAAACATGCATGTGTGGTGCACCGAGTGATTCTCATAGCAATATAGTATTTGTATACAAATCTATATATAGATTGGATATATATAGAAACAATCTATATATAGAGCTCCGACATATATGTAATATAGGACTATAGTCCTATATTATCCCACAATGTTGATACACTGATATGTGGCAATACTATTGACTCAATAGTAATGATGATCTATAATATATCCTGATTTTTAAATATTAATATCAACCTAAAAAAACATATTTAATTAAAAGCTCATATCTCTCTTTATTAAATCATTTTTTAAATAATAAAAATAATAATAATAATAATAATAATAATAAGGAAACGATTTGATATTATAATGATATATACATTAGTCAATGGGTTAGTTGATTATTCATCTATATTTAAAATTAAAACTAATTCGTCTACACGTGTTGACATGGCAACTCACAGCATATAATAATAGCGGATAATTCACGCTTGAATGTACGACGACATGTAGTGAATAATAGAGTTGCAAAACAATGCAATCGTCTTGATGAATCGATCATCAATTAAAAATCTTAAACTTCATAAAATCAAAATGATAATTAAATAATATTAAATATTTTAAGTATTTATAACTATAAATATTAACTATTAATATAAATTATTATTATATTTTAATAATATTTATTCCATAATTATTTTATTAAAATATATTTAATTATTTCCCGGTACATGTAAACCGTACCTTATCAATACAATACAATGTATGTATTACATTTATTAAATCTTATAATTTATTTACGTTTTGTGGTCGTTTTGCGATTTATTTATATGTATTTTTTAATCTTATATTATCTTTATATTATTTAACTATTTCGCAATAAAATTAAATTGAACTGAATTGAATAATAATAATAATAATAATAATAATAATAATAATTATTATTATTATTATTATTATTATTATTATTATTATTATATTAGTGATAATGAAGTATAACGTTTATTTCAAGTATAAATGATATGTACTTGTAGAGTAATTGTATTATGTATTGATTTATTCGTTCATCTGATCTAACGAGGCTATTATATCTGTATACACATACATACATGTACTCATATAAGCAAATTCACAAATACATACACACATATACACATATGTATATATTTCTGTCTAAATATATATATTTTTTTTTTCATAACTTATAATGGTCCATTTTATGGAATATTATTTAAAAAAATAATTAATTTATTAAATAATATAATTATATAGGTTATTAGAAAATTAAAATATAATTATATTTCAAATGCTGAATATAACTTAGTTCTTCTTTATTTTATTATATCTTACACATCTCTTATATATATTGCCCAACTATATATTTGTTAACTATGTTAAGTTAATTTTTATATATTTAATTTTATTTATTATATTTTATTTATTTTCATTTATTTTTAATATGATGAATTAATTACTCGAAAATGAAATTTTTTTATTTTTTATTCATGTTATTATTTTATTTATAATGAAAACTTTAATTCGATTTGATATATATTTTAGCTTTTATTATGAAGTATTTTAATTGGCATTTATTTTCTTTAAAATATATTATATTTTACATTTAATTATTTTTGTTAATATTTGTTCATCTATATTTATTTTATTTATTAGAATGTTACATGACCCAGTGATAATAATGGAATATTGTAATGAATATTATATATATATTATATATATATATATTGAACTGAATTGAAAGCTTATTTAAACACATACATAAATCATAAATAATTTCTAAAAAGTGTATATATAGAATACAAATAATAAAAGTAGGGAAAACAATAAATACAATAAATAATAATAAAATATAATAGAATAACCTTAAGTAACTTAATAAATAAAATAATAATGACAAACAATATTAGTATTACAGGTTGCCTCCTGAGATCAATTGTTTCTAAACTAACTTGTAATCTATACATGAGAGGACAATTGTCCTTAAGGGAATTAACTAGAGTTTTAGTAAGAGATACAGTAATTGATTTTCGTATTTTTCTAATTTTAAAAAGATCACAATTTGCAGATTTAGTGATGGCAGTAATATGAGGAATGAAGGAAATAATATAATCAAATAGTACACCTAAGTTGGATGCAGTAGAAGAATGAGAGATTACAATGTTATCAATAAGAAAAGGAGGGAAGTAAGTAGGATATAGAGAAAGATTCAACAATGTAATTTTGTAGGCATTAGGGAGATTATTAGAAATAAGCCATTTTATTTATGTCATTAGCACAATTGGAAGTTTATTATGTTGACCTGGTGATGAATTAATGGGAATAAATATATATAGTATGTCATTTGCATATAGATGTTAATATATATTTGGATATTTAGATATTATGGATGGTAGTGGATATAAATAAATATAGAAAAGTGTAGGACTGGATACTGATCCCTGGGGAACACCATATTTCATAGGAGAGGGAAGACAAATAATTATATATTTGTACACTGCTGCTACTGTCAGATAGATATGAAGTAAACCATGAGAGGGCAAGGTATCTAACTCCAAGCAAGTGTAGAATTAGGTGGTCAAACATATCGAAAGACTGTATATGTCCAGCATGACTAGTTTATCATGACAGAAATTATAGGTATTAAGAGTAGAAGTGATGACATCATATATATATTGAACATTTTATTTATTATGAAAAATTGTTTTTTGTTTAATTACTCTATTATTTCAATTATTTAAATATTATTTGTCAAGTTTAGTTATTTTGTAGTTTTGTAAAAGTTTATCAAATTGTCATAAAATTATTTGTTATCATCAATATTTGTATCCGTAGTTTTTACATTCTAGAATAATTGACAGGGTAGAATTAGATCATTTTTTTGTCTACCCAGTAGTTGGCTACTATTGACCTTATTAGTTATATATATATATATATATATATATATATATATATATATATATATATATATATATAATATTATAATATAACCTAAGAAATTTTTTTTTAATTTTATAACATAAAATATATTTTTATATTATATACATATAGTATATATATATATATACAGTCAACTCCCGATAAGTTGAACTCACAAGTTACCTGGAAAAGTGTCCGACTTATCCGATATTATTATTCTAGCCTGTTTAGTAATTAAATACAATCTTAAAATAATGGCAGCAATTAAATTTAAGATTAAATTGGTTGTTGCTATATACATATATCATAACAGGAACCTATCCGCAGTATGTTATGGGTATATTCATGTCTATTTTTATAAAACTTACTTGATAATGTAATATTGTATCTCTGATTATAATAATATATGCTTGAACTATGTAAATATTTCTGTATATCATATATTTCTGTATATCATATATGTCAACATTTACTTCATTTCTTATATTCTTTCGTTTTTGTTGTGAAAATTAATTTGCCTGTATAACTCATCTTTTGATTTACCCATCTATATAACATCAAATGGAAATAAGAGTAGTTTTTCTTTTAGACATGGTCTTATTCTCATGTTTAACATTTTATAAAATTAATGATTATAACATTAATATTGATTGTATAATGTAAAATAACTGGTATTTCATTGGTCTACAATTTAGTTTGAAACGTGGTTGCAATTCAACTCAATTGCGGTAAATGCAAAACACAATTCACTTCATAATAATAGATATCTTAATTAGACATATTTCAGAATACTGCACAAACTACTGCACAAAAACTACACAATGTGAATCCTAATTATTCACTATTTGTATAAATATCTATTTTAAGTATATGCATTACAAGTGTATACTATCTATTGTATTAATATTGTAATGATATTCATAACTATAGTTATATATATCATATATATATGATAAATTATTCAAAGTAAACATTTCTGACAATTTATAAAAAATCCAACTTATCCAGTATAAAAATCATAAAATATTTGTCCTACTTATAGAAAAGTCCGACTTATATAATACAACTTATCCGACTTATCCGATTCATTTAACATGGAACTAGATACAAATCCAACCAAACCAACTAAATGTGTACAACTTATTGAGAAGTCCAGCTTATCCCTAGACCGACTTACCGAGAGATGACTGTATATATAAATATATATATAGAGTGTGTGGTCGGTATCCCAGTGGAAAATGTAACTTATAAGAAAGCTCTGATCTCTCTGACATGATCCTGGTTTAACTCAAGGTATACCTATAGGTAGTGTTTTTTTTTTCTTTGATTTATCAATATCTTGATAAATAGGCATTATACTGCATTATACCATAGCAAGCATACCACATCGAAAGTATACCACAATATATAAGACAACTATTATAAATGTGTTCTGAGATTGCTATAATGTCACGTGTGCGTGTGTAATCTATGCTATATGTAGATAGTAATGCTGCATGCACTACTAACTTAGCAATATTGATGCGCTGTTGTTGCTCTTATGAAAGCATAGATCGATGCGCGGCTTCTGTTAACGGTGGCTGTTCTCGTATCATTGTTATGCAATTCAGTGTTCAGTTGTTTTATCATTATGATATATTATTCTACCTAATATTGTTAATATAACAATATATACAGGTGGAATTTATATATATTTATATATATTCTTATATATATATATATATATATATATATACGTGGGTTTATATTAATATATACGTATGTAAACTATCCGGTAACTAAACGCTAGTTATGCCTACACATACACACGCACACACGCACACACATACTAATGAAAAGCGCACTGTACGCGCATACATGGGCATCTATAGGTACGCATTACTAATAATGCGTGCGTTTATCATGCTACCGGTAAAACTGTGTAACTGCTATAGTTGTATGTCACGTGATATCGGTGGTCACGTGGTGGTCAACACAGATCACGTGTTTAATAAGTAAGAGGTAATGATTTTACCTATACGTAATATCTTATAACCGATGTAATAATATGGCGTTGTAACTTGTTCCTATAGTAACATACACACACATATATATATATATATATATATATATATATATATATATATATATTCTTATATATGCATATACGCATGGTAAGTAATACCTATTAAGTATGTGATGTCTGCGTGATTTATAAACATTGTTGATATACGTACATAACTAATCTAATACATAAATCTATATATTTAGTAAGTCACTTTAGTACTGGTAATGCTGATGATAATGATTATGATGATGATAATGATTATGATGATGATGATGATGATGATGATGATTATGATGATGATGATGATTATGATGATTATGATGATTTTATTTAATCACAGAAATACATATTTAAAATACGCTCAAACGTGAATATAAGAATATATATATATATATTATTTATATAATAATAATAATAATAATAATAACACTACAACTTCTCTATAGGGCTCTATAGATGCTATAGCATCGAATAAAACTCACATAACCTCTATTAAACTCTGAACTAATACTTGTATACCTATTACCTACATGCATAGATTTGTATTTAACCTAGATCGGTATTTCTACATCTCACTAATGTAAAATTCTTGAACAGACGCGGTGCCTTGATTTAGGTATATTAATATGAACGATAATGACAGACACATGAATTTAATAACAAATATTCTAGCAAATAATATTGATTTTTAAATACATTTCATTTTTTTTTCTATATATATATATATATATATACGCTATAGCGTATACGCTTATAAAGTGCATTTGAATTATATCAAAATAAACATATATATTTATTTACATTATATATTTATACTGCAATATAATTGCAACATTTTATTTTATTAAATAATACTTTATATGTGTTGGTCGTCCATCTTAAGTTACATAAATCGAGGCACCATATATGTTGAATAAAAATCACAACGTGAACACCAATCTAGGTAAACTATGAATCTATGCATGTAACATGGCTATATAAAGACATAATCAGTCAGAGCGCAATCATTGCGTAACACACGTAATCAACATGATCGATTACATCTAGATTCATGATGTACCAATGCATCATACAGCGTACCGGATACATAGCATATTATTGTATTTATTTTAAATATCTGATAATATATAAGCAAATTATTAGTCTTAAATTGATAATATTGCTTATATATACATATATGTATGTTTATTTACTAATATAACTTCAGTTATAACGGCATGACGTTATTACAATTGTAATGTTACAATGTATTGTAGTATAGTATATATATATATAGTATACTATAACTACACTGTTACAATACTGTACCAGATACAGTGTATATACTGTATACACTGTATACACGGTATACCTGCCGTACTCAGCGTATATAGTACTACAGTACTACTATCTGGTATACTGACTTCTGGTTATCTATGTTTAGCAGCATTAGGTTTGCAACTATACATAGTGAACTATACTGAACTATCTGTAGTGTACGGGTTTATTATATATAACGTGTTTCAAGTTACTATCGTATGATGCGTTATTTATACCTACACGTTTCTAATCGCTAAAGTGATCTCAAGAGTGTCTAGATCTCTTGTTAACGTTACCACTGATGACATATCGAAATCATTTGTACATTGCGATATATAGTAATTAGTATATATATATATGGTGTATTATCCAACACTATCACATTACCACCATTATTATCTAATCATAGTAACTATTATATGTTTTATGTTATTGTTATTTATATGGGATCCTTTCATCTCATCCAGGAATATGACGTTTTTACTTATAATAAAATGGATCTAATGTCACTTGCGTTAAAGCATCCACGAGAGCCGTTCTATATACACAATCACTTCTAAATAGTATTGAAGACTTTATGTAGTGGTCCGGATGAGGATTTAACCCATGCATGTTATATGTGTATACACAGTCTGTTTGTATGACGCATTAGACAACTGAGCTCACTGAACACCGGAAGTTATCCTATATAAACGATGTATATGTGATATCAATAGTATCAACAGTTAATA